>CAJUXJ010001247.1:0-25565 GCA_910589775.1 Avena eriantha
ATGTCCAATGACTTTCCTCCTATCTTCGGCTAAGCGGCGGAGAGGTTGCTTCACCGGCTTTGCTCCGGGTCTCACATTCAAAGAGTGCTCGGCCAACTCGCTCGGAACACCTTGCAAGTCCCTGTGTGGACCAAGCAAAAATGTCCCGATTCTCACGGGGAAGTTCACGAGCTCGCTTTCCTATTTGTCATTTAACCCGACAACCAATTGTTACGGTGCGCTCTGGGAACCATATGATCAACAAGCACCTTCTTGGTATCTTTCGGTGGCTTGGAATGAGACACTCCCATGCGGGTTACTCAGTGCGGCATATACTGCTGCGCGTACTGAGCCATGCCCGGCCCCTCTTGGATTTTTCTTTTCTCTTGCGCGCGATCACGAGTGACTCGGCTAGGTTAGACCCCCGCCGACGCACACTCAATGGAACGTCGGAAATCTCCAGCAATAGTAATCACTCACTCCGTTTGGCCCGGGCAACTTCATCTTCAGTAACTGATGTGACAACTTGCCATGAACTTGTTCAGTGCTGGTCTTCTGAGTAACGCGTGATACACACTTTCTAAGTTCACACCACTTCAACAACTCCAAATTCTCAGTCCGGCAATTATCTCTCGTGCCGAACAATACGTCAACTCGGACCTTGCCTATGGGCTCACAGAAATGCCGGGCACAATACCATGGAAAGTTGTCCTTGTAGCCTGGAGCATGTTCTCTGAGATACCCAACTTGCGCATTGTATCCGCATACATGATGTTAATGCTACTGCCCATTGTCGATCAGTACCTTGGAGAACTCACATTGATGTTTTGGCCCAATGAATGTCGGATCCCCCCAACGCATACGAACCAGGACTCGGCATAAGCTTGGGATGATCTTTAATGCTCCAGGTGATTTCTTGGTCCGACCAAGGCATATACCCTCGTCACTACTGGCATTACCCCATTCACCTCCATATTTCGGCGCTGCAAGCTCTTTCTGTCTGTTTCCTCAGTGGTAAACACGCAGTAACTCTGATGATGCTCTCTGTACTCATTCCTCCCCTCATTTCCAGGGTACCTCTGATCCGGCTGATGCTGTTTTTCTACTTGATGCACTGCATCCCTTCTCTCATGTTTATCATACCTCGGAGGAGGGGGGGGCAACATTAGCTATTGCGTGTTCGCTCTGGAGAGCAATTGCTGCCGGGGTAACTCCTGCCGAGGTTGATTATTTCGGGGTGCCTGAGCATTCCCCGAACCACCTTGTTTCTATTTTACGCATCCACTCACATTGCCTTGTTGTATGTCCAGCTAGGTTATTCGGATTTGGCGTGTGAAATTTACACGGCTGATCCAACATCGACTCATAAGTGTACCTCGGACATTCCTTCTTTTCTTGACACTGTTTCTTCTGCTCCGGCGTCCAAGTTTTCTTGCCTTCATTTCTTGGTGTCCATTGTCCCCCTCTAGTTTTATGACGTTGATTGCCTCCTGCTCCGGGCTGATCTTGATTCACAGCTGCAACTTGTGCGAACTGTACCGTGATCCGGTCTGTCATCTCTTCTTTTACCTCTGTAATCATTCCTCTGGGATGATCCGGCTCCATCTCTCTGGTAGTACTCCTCATTTGACTCGTTTGACACGAGCCTAGGTTGAGTCGGATCACCCAAAGCATACGAATCAGCATCCGGATCATCTCTGCCAATGTGGTTGGCATTTTCCTTTGCAACTTCTTCTGCCAGAGCTCGCTTGCATATCTGCACCCTTCCGCAAACCACGCTATGGCCTGTGACTCTATCACACCCCTCACACGAGTTTTCTCTCACGGTACAAACCACACGGTTAAAAAGTCCCGGTCCGTCCTCGTTCGGTCTCTCTGCTTACACATAGCTAGGGTCCTGTGGCCTATTTGGCCTCTGATACGTACTTGAGAAATTGCTGATAAACATTTCCTCAAAATCGTATCCAGCAGTTAATACTTCCGGGCGGCAAATGTTTAGCCATACCCTTGCTGGCCCCTCCAACATCTGGGGTACGTATCTCACACCCCATCTCAAGTTGCCTGTAGCATTTTCAATCACAGCTGTAGCATAGTTTTATCAACCAATCCTCCGGCTTAGTACTGCCGTCATACGTCTTTGTGCCTCTGGGTAACTGGAAGTTAGGTACCGCGACGCCCTTCATGATCCGGGGCCAAACACCAGGACCCGGTGGACCTTGACATTCGATCTGTTCCGACCTATACAGTCGATCCAGTTTCCACCTGGCATCATCAGGCATCAAATCCCTGTTTCCCAATCTTGAACCCTATCACATGATAGTCCGGCCTTGGGTTATCCTGGGCTTCACCATTTCCGAATCTCCATCGTTATAAAACCGGTTTTTGCTCTCGTGGAGCACCTCTCTGTTGCATACCTCGGCTGGCACTTTGCTCTTGCCTTGGTATATTCCTCTGCTGCGGTTGTCCCTCCTGTCGAGTTTTCACTGTCCGGCATTGCCGTTTATAGCATTTCCTTGACCGGCATTGCCTTGGTCATGGTTACCTCGGCCATCTTCACCTCGGCTCACACTTCATCGATCGTCATTTCTCTGTACTTCTTTTCCTTTCCCTGCCCTTGTCGGGTTGTATGGGACGATCTGTTTGTTTCTTCTGGCCGAGGTTACTACCTCTTCTCTCCTAGGACCTCCATGAGGAGACAATGCGGCTCTAGCGGATTTCTCCGGGTTACCCACCGCTGAATGAACTATCTTGGAGGCCCCAGCTCTCTCTGGGTTAGCCCTGAGCAATTCCTCATTTTGCCTGTTTCGTGATCCGAACCAACTCATTGACCCTATCTTGCTGTCTCTGACGGGCCTCACCCGTTAGACCCTCTAACTCGGATGCAGCAGCATCTGCTGCTCTGAGGTTCTTAGCCGGGGTACTATACCTCGGCAGCCCCACAGACAAACAGTTCTCTGACTCCTCATCCTAGTGTCTCCCTCTTTGTTCATTTCGCTTATGAGGTTTCTCCCCTTCACTTTTACAGCATCTACTTTATTTGCCTTTGCGTACTCACGCAGCGTCATGTTCAACGACTACTGAGCCGCGGCTATCTTTTCGCACCATCTAGAATTTTGCCTAGTTTCCTCTAGCTCGGCCCGTGCCTGAGCCGGATCTACCACTGCTACTACTACTGGGTTTGCCAAGCTATCCATCGCTTCCCGCAGCACATTCTTAGGCCTCTCTAGTGGAGGACCTCTACCTTTCCTCGGTGCCTTAGGCGTTACCCTCCGATCTGGTGCCGGATCCTTGCTTGCGCCTGCACCAGGCGCATTCATCACCCCTCAGCACGGTCTGGGGAGCGAGTGTTACGCACCCCGTGAACCATGCTAAGGGTGGATCACCTGCCTCGACGACGTGCCGCGGATGAACGCACGACACATCGACAGCAACGTAGACCTCGTGCGCGCCGAGATTGACGCAGAGGCCGTTGCGCAGAAGTGGGCGCGTGCCGAAGCAGACAGCGTTGTCGCTGACAAAGTCCAGCGCTCCAAAGCGCTGAACGAGCCCGGAGACGATGCGTTCACCGGTGCTGCTGAGGTTTCTCGTCCGATCTTAACCCCTGCTAGCGCCGCTAGCCCCACGGTGGGCGCCAACTGTCGTGGTGGTGTCATGGCAGATCCCATGGATAGGCTAATGGTGGGGACTAAATGCACTAGGGGAATCCAGGGAGGGATAGTGAGGTGATTCCACACACAGAAGGTTTATATTTGATTCACTTCCAAGGTTTACAAGCGCTCCTAGAGCTATATTGGAGAGAGGAGGAAGAAGGAACTCTCTTACTCTCACTGCTAGATAGCCCTCAGGAACCAAGTAAAAACTAGCCAATAGATATCAACCTAGTAAGACTCAATCCGTTCAGACCAACCCCTTCTACAGAGGCCCTAGCCCTCCTTATAAGAGGTGGCTAGGTCTCTACTTAGGGCATACGTGGAGGCATATTCCAGGGAATATGCCTCCTCCCAAAATAGTAAGCCGACCGGGTCGCTTTTTCCTGCGTCAGCCGACATTGGCTTCGTCACCTCTGTCGGCCACGCCTCGGTGGTCCTGCCTCTGTTCGCTTCGCTCATGCCGTGCTGCATACCGGGGCTACTTTTTGACCAGCGAGATACCTTCCTTCTCCTAGAAGCTTGACATGACCCAGATCATGATTGATCTGGCCGCACCTGTTCCTGCATACAAGCTAGATTCATCCATCCGACTTTCGGCTTAAGTCGGTTGAGACCCTGTTAGGTGGACATCCCCTGGTCTGTTTACTCCGAGATTCGGCCTGCCTTGAGGCGACTTGGCCAGCATTCGCTTTGGCCTTGCCGTACCTCGGCTAACTCGGCCTTTATACCCCGACGTGACCCTATCCGAGGGTATCCCCCCAACATTCCACCACTTGTAATAGTAGATCTCTTCTCCGATTGGTGACATTGTAAGACTATTGCTATCAGTCTTATGATTTTCATTACAATGTTTGTGATTGTTGATCTCATCTCTATGTGTGAGTAATTCTCCTTGGGCTAAGGCTTTGGCCTAGCCATGTAGCAAGTGTGCATGTTATTTATCATAGATGGGATCGCGTATTAGTTTGTATGACATGATAATTATTGTATCCTCTGTTTCCTCAATCCAAGGAGTCAGGTACCCAGACCCCGAGGTTAGAGCAGGTATAGGGAGTATGAGTAATGGCTGATCTGCAGGTTGGGAACTCCAGTGAGAGAAGGGGTAGTTCGGCTGTATGTGAGGGATTTGCTTGGGATTAACGGTGACATCACTATGCATATCAGTAGTTCTCTTTCTTCTTCTATGGATGATACTAGTAGGTTATTGCTATAAGCGGTTGCGAAGGCAATAGCAATTATGGATGCACTGCCCCATATAATTTATCTTGCTCTAACAAGTACATGCATACTTTATTTCTATCTTTTATTCCCATCAGATGTTTTGATAGTTACAGGTGAAACCGAACGCCCTAGGCCCTCTCTTTCCATCATCGACAACAACAAAAAGATGCAAGCTATTGGTCCAGTAGAAACACAAAAAGAATTCTAAACTCCCGAAGGTCCGTTAAAGTAACTTCACTAGGCATTCGCTTCTCGAGGATTTGATAACCTAGGTCTACTACGGAAAAATAAGCTATACTACATCCATAATCCGGATCGAAGGTATCAGAGGCCAGAAAAAGACCTGCTACTAAGAAGAAAGAGAGTTGGATGCAGTACAAATCCGGATGAGATAGACCATCCACGGAATATTGCTCAGTTACGTGCCTTTTATTTATTCAAATTTCTTTCTTTGTAATCATATACATGTACATGTTCAAAGTGAAATAAAGTATTGTCTCCTCAATGTTTTTTCTGAGATGTTTTATGTACCATCTTATTTCCGAATGATCATGTCATAGTTGAAAATCCCAGAATACTTGAAAGTACTTTATGCCCATGTTTGTTCTGGTTAGATTTCCGATTCTAAAAATGCTGCCTTCGGGTATAAATCTAAATTTTCTAATTTATACTTGGGTTTTTGTCTGATTGCTAGATGCGGGTATTTTCCGAGTAATGAATTATTGGTACTGGAAGCCGGCTTTGATTCCGGGTTTAAACTAGTTTAGCAATGAGCTCCGTTTCTCGGCAAAGTTTCTATGCTAAAGGTTTGCCGGCTCACGAAAGGGACAAGGCTAAAAGCCAAATAAACAATAAGTGTAGACAAAACAAGTGCTTAAGTATTTTTCAAGCATAGCAAATAAAAATCCGAAAGTGCTAAAAGAGTAAATCATAAGTTCTCACAATCTTAGCACTAGCAAATAATTTCTACTTATTGCAATTAGATTGTTTTTCAGTATAACACATTGTTTTCTGGTATATTCTATGATGCAAGTGGAGACGCAAGATTTGTCGGCTCGCTGGACACATCACATGTATCACCCCGATATCTGTCCGAGACGGGTATGTCAGACTCAGTCTGCTCGTCATCATCGGAAACTTCATCAACTTCTTCCCTGGGGGGAGGTGGCACTTCAATAGGCGTAAAGAATGGCTCATCATAGCTGGTCAACTCGGCCACGCAAGAAGCGTATCCGGCACAAGAATCCCATCTCTTTGATGTTCTGCTGATTTTCGTCTTCATCAATAGTTGAATAACCCTTAGTAACTTGCTATATTTCCATGCTTCCATGGTGGCTCATTACCATTGTCAGGGCATTATGTGCCACTATGCGTGCTGTTGACCCACAAGTATAGGGGTGTATCGCAGTATTTTCGATAAGTAAGAGTGTCAAACCCAACGAGGAGCAGAAGGTGCTGGCTAGTGGTATGGATCAGGAATTCTCTGCAAATACTTAGCAAACGGATTTTTAGGGTTTTTCGATAAAGCAAGTAAACAAAGTATGTGTAAATAAAAGACAGTAAGAATGAATGCAACAAGTGGCCCAATCCTTTATGCAGCAAAGGACAAGCCGGTTGTATTTCTATAGATGACCAAACGTTCTCGAGGACACATGGGAAGACTGTCAAGTGCTTTCACTTCATATAGTCGATTAATCTTCTCTAGCTTGCTAAGTGTTGTGTGGTGAACCTGTGGCTAATGTACCGCCCCATCCAAGACTAAATACATACTTGTTATTATACCCCTTGCAAACATCCATAAGTACAAGAAGTTATTAAGGTAGAAACCTAACCACAGCTTTAAACTCTAAGACCCTTACGTCCCTTGTGCAATGGTTTCCTAACGGGGGTTCAACTTTCTGTCACTCCGGCAACACCTACGATTAGTAGCCAAATACACAATGCATTCCCCTAGGCCCATATAGGTGAAGTGTCATGTAGTCGACGTTCACATGACACCACTAGAAGAAGTACACCATAACTTCAATAACAATCTATTGAATCTTTCTCAACGCAACTTCCACTACTAACAACAAGACTTCTCCCATGTCCTCAAGAACAAAACGAACTACTCACAAGACATCATATGGATCATGATCAGAGATGGAATAATGATGTATAACAATCTGAACATAAACAATAATTCAATGGTTCACTCAATAGCATCAACTACAAAGAGTAATCAAATCACACCGGGAAAGTTTCCCCTATGAACTATGCAATATAACCAATTGGTACATCAATATGGAGATGGTGATGAGGGTGCTGATGGTGAGTGATGGTGGTGATAATGATGATGATCCCGATGAAGTCCATCTTGAGTGGTGGTGTTGATGCAACGATCCTCCCCTCTCTGAGAAGGAATTCCCCCGGCAGAAATCTGTCTGCCGGAGAGATCTTTCTCTCTCGGTGTTTTCCGCCCCGCAGGGGCGGCAGAATCTTTCTGTGGTCGCTCCCCAGAGTCTTAGGTTTCGTGGGGATGATATACGCCAGAGGGGGGAGGCTGGAGTGGGGCCAGGGCGGCCACACCACTCCTAGCGCGGCCTAGGCCTGCCCGTGCCATGGGGTGGTGTGGGCCCCCTGTGCCCACCTCCACTGCCATATTCTGGCATCCTGAGTCTTCTGGAAAAATAGAATTTTCTGTATATTTTCTCTTTCTCGAAGTTTTCTGATCTTCGCGAATTTTGCCTCCAAACATCACCTTTTCCATCAGAATCCTGATTGCAGCGGTCCATGCTCCAAAAGTCATCAACCATGCAAAATAGATGAAATAACATAAGTAGCACCTCTCAATACGAAATATATCAATGAATAATAGTGGAATTAAGACATAGAATAGTGATGCAAAATGGACGTATCAACTCCCCCCAAGCTTAGACTTCGCTTGTCCCCAAGCGAAACTGAGCTCATAAACCTGACCTCGGGTTTATGGAGTGAAAAGTCGATAAAAGAATACAGACAAGAAGCATCACATTCAACAAATACATAGATCATAATAGAAGACAACTCACTATTATATAACTCAACTTGCAATCAGTAAAGGAAATAGAATAAAGATACATAAAGTGAATCAGAATTGGTAATGGCAAACTTAGCTCTTGGTCGAAGAATAGTTGATAATTTGCTGGAGTTCACAAATAGCTGGTTTTTCAATGAAAGCTTTCAAAGTAGTAAACATCAAGATAAGAGAAATGTGCAAAACAAGGAACAAAAGAAACATGAATGCATAAATCATCATATGAATGAATGAAACACATCAACTCAAAATACTTGCTGAGATAGAAGGGAATAGGTTTACTGACTCAACTACAAAGCAAAAGAAAGGCCCTTCAAAGAGGGAAGCAGGGATTGCAAGTCTCATAAAGAGCTCCCAAAAATTATGATACTTACTAGCTTTCAGCTCTCATTGCCCCTATCATAGGCATCTTTAGGTGATTAAGGTGAAAGTGAGGTCCAATCTGAGTTATATGCTTGACAGACTATAAACTGAAAATCCCAAGTCCCTTGAGTACGAGGGCCGCTCCTCATGATACTCAACTTTAGTTACCGGTAAGTTCTTGTCATCGTAAGTATGTGCGTATCATTGAGAACCGCCAACGGGGTACCCCTTGCCCGATGATACAGAAGAATCCCCATATCAAAATGAAAAGGCAAGCAGACAATGAGTATCTCAGCAATCTTCTTATTTACCATGGGAAAATGGTGCTTTTTTCTCTCTTTCCTCTTTCATAGTATCTCTTTTTTTCTCTTTTTTTTCTCAATAGCTATATCTCTCTCTTTTTTTATAAGAAGAATGCTTCATAGATATCATTATGGTTACGCTGCAGGTTCCACCATGTCAGCATGGATTAGACCAGTGGCCCAGGCGTTTCTCTAACACACATACATAACTCCATGGACTTACAAGCTCCCCTTTTATTTCACACCGACGACATCCGCAAACAAAAGAGCAAGGTATCAACTGGGTATATATTTACAAGTGTTGAAAGCGTTCCCCGTGACAGCACGATTCTGCTAATCCCAACCTAAAATTTGCAAGCATATAACTTTCATGGAGAGTTCACAATGGTTCAGGTTTATTAAGTGCGGAAAATAAAGTGTGTCATCAAGTTCGTGAGAGGTTTAATCACTAATTTTTCACATAACAAGTTCAATTTGGGAGGTAGATAAAACAAGAATTTACTTGGAATAGCAATAATGCTACTAGGTAGGTATGGTGGACACAAATGGCAAAGCTTTTGGTTTAAAGGAGTGGATGCACGAGAAGAATACCCTCTCAGTACAGGTTTTTGGCTAGCAAGGCTGGGTAGCAAGTACAAGAGTTGAAGGAAACAAACAAACATACAAGTGATAAAGACAAACATGCAATCTTCCTTGGAAGCACAAAAGATCTTAACTAGAGAATACTATACTTATGATCAAATCAAGAAAGAAAGATGATGAATTTTTTTCTTTAGAGTACTTCTATCTTTTTCTTTTCAACTCTCAAAAAGGTGTTGCTACTGACCGAGCCAGGTTTGCCAAAACCAACTAAATTAACTCAATGATCCCAAAGTGATACCAATACTAACAACAAGATCAATCATATAACCACGAATTGAAAACTAACATAAGCTATGCAAAAGAGTGAATGATAGAACTTCTCATTAATAGTCCATAACGGAAACTCACACCAAGGGATACAAATCTAACGAGAGAGGGGACACTTCCATAATGCAAACCATACTACAAAATAACTCCTCTATTCATGGCATGACTCTACTAATAAGGTAAAAAGATAGAAGATAGTGATATGATACCGCGACACTCCCCCAAGCTTGGAACAAACCAAGGGGATGCCGAACCTGATGACGAATTACTCCTTCGTGGTGGTGGTATCCTCTCGATGAGCTCTCTGATAAGTTTCCCAAAGTCCTCAATTTTGAAGGTGAGATTACGAATAAGCTCTGAGTTTGCTCAATGCGGCTCATGATCATGTCGGGTTGAGAATTCCAGCTCTTGCTATTCTTTCCCCACTCTTCCTCCTTGAAGTCTTCTTTTCCTGCATGGTTATGGGTAAAGGTATGGAAGGTACTCTTGGTGTTCGGAGAAGGAGTCCTTGGTGCCAAGAAGTGACGCGGAAGCTTCCCTCCAGTTGACATCCGTGTCGTCCTTCTGATCCTGGCAGGGTTCACCACCACTCCAATGCTTGCAACGGTAGTGCCGGTGTGCTTTGCCTCCTCTTCACCTTCACTCTTGATCTCCTTCTCCTTCCCGGCGTCTTGGAGGTCTTCCTCCATGGGTTCCTTCCCTTTATCCTTGGCGGACACCATTGTGCTTCTAAACCTTCAAAGAGTATGTCCTGACAGAAACAGGGTCGAAACAAAAACACGACGAAAACACGATATACGAACCTCGGGGGATCCGGGGGGTTATATATTATGAAGTTTCATATCAAAAGGAAGGTACTGGGAGAAAACGAGTCGGAGGTGGAGTCCGGAGTGGCCTCACCACCTGGTGGCGCGCCCAGGGGTGGGCTCGCGCCATGGGGTGGTGTGAGCCACCCTGGCTCCGTTTCCGTCCCTTTTTCGCTTCGTAGCTTTCCTTATTGACTGAAAAACTGCAAAAATATAGTTGGATTGTATTTTCGCGCGGAACTTTTCTTACCAGAACTGTTACCTATTTGAAAATAGAACTCTGCAGTCTCTGAATTCGTATATAATAGATTTCCTTCCGGAGTCACCACTTGAATAACATCAATAATCTCATCTTCATACACTCATTACTTGAGTCCATAAAACCTTTCTCTTCTTTATTACAACATACACATTACCTCCACTTCCTGGAAATTTCTTTCACACACAAACTTCACACCGTTCTCATTAGCAACATAGTATAAGTGAAGTGATAAAACCTTTTGAGCCCAACTTCAACTGAAAACCATCAAAACAAAAGCTACTGTAGCAACTCCTTCCAAATAACAATCTATTGAATCTTTCTCAACGCAACTCCACTACTAACAACGAGACTTCTCCCATGTCCTCAAGAACAAAACGAACTACTCACAGACATCATATGGATCATGATTAGAGATGGAATAATGATGTATAACAATCTGAACATAAACAATAATTCAATGGTTCACTCAACAGCATCAACTACAAAGAGTAATCAACACCGAGAAAGTTTCCCCTATGAACTATGCAAGATTCAACTCAATTGTTACAGCAATATGGAGATGCTGATGAGGGTGATGATGGTGGTGATGATGATGATGATGATCTCAATGAAGTCCAGCTTGATGGTGGTGTTGATGGCGACGATCTCCCCTCTCTAGGAAGGAATTCCCCCGATAGAAATCTGTCTCCTGGAGAGATATTTCTCTCTCGGTGTTTTCTGCCCCGTAGAGGCGGCGAAATCTTTCTGTGGTCGCTCCCTGAGTCTTAGGGTTTCGTGGGGATGATATACGCCAGAGGGGAGAGGCTAGAGTAGGCCAGGGAGGCCACACCACTCCCAGGCGTGGCCTAGGCCTGCCCGCGCGACGGGGTGATGTGGGCCCCCTGTGGCCCACCTCCACTCCATATTCTGGCATCCTGAGTCTTCTAGAAAAATAAAATTTTCCGTATATTTTCCCGGATGTTCTGATCTTCGCGAATTTTGCCTCCAAACAGCACCTTTTCCATCAGAATCCTGACTGCAGCGGTCCATGCTCCAAAAGTCATCGACCATGCAAAAATAGATGAAATAACATAAGTATCACCTCTCAATACGAAATATATCAATGAATAATAGTGAATTAAGACATAGAATAGTGATGCAAAGTGAATTAAGTGTCATTGCATGTGTGCTCTTTTCACAATCCACCTATGGATCCACTAGTGTCATTGCATGTGTGTTCTTTTCAAATACCACATATGGATCCACCAGTGTCATTGAAATGTGTGTTATCTTTAGAGACCACACATGAATCCACCAGTATCATTGCATATGTGCTCTTTTTACTAACAACAACTAGAGTCATTGCATGTGTGTTCTCTTCAGAGACCACAGATGGATCCACCAGTGTCATTGCATGTGTGTTCTTTTTACTAACTACAACCAGTGTCATTGAAATGTGTGTTCTCTTCAGAGACCACACATGGATCCAGTAGTGTCATTGCATGTGTGTTCTTTTTACTAACAACAACTAGAGTCATTGCATGTGTCTTCTTTTCACATACCACATATGGATCCACCAGTGTCATTGCATGTGTGTTCTTTTCACAATCCACTTGTGGATCCACCAGTGTCATTGCATGTGTGCTCTTTTTACTAACAACAACCAGAGTCATTGCATGTGTGTTATCTTCAGTGACCACGCATGGATCTTGTTGGGTCCGCAGCATAGAAAACAAAAAAATTCCTATGATGAGAACTATACGCCAAGATCTATCTACTAGTTACAGAGCAACGGGTGGACATACATCCATCGAGAACTTACCCTCGAAGACAACGAGTTTTGTTACCGAGTAGGAAGTCGTGGTTGATGTAGTCGTACACTTGCCAATCTCAAGATCGTGTGGAAGTCTGAGCGCCGCAACTCAGCAGCGCATCCATACTCGCACACACGTTCAAGCCACCGGACAACCTCCACCTCCTCGCTCCAGCGATCTAGCGGAAGCAGCAACTCCTTCCAGACGAAATGCCACCGGGAACATGTATCTCGCTAATCCGAGACCATGGGGGAATAATTCTAGAGGGGGAGAGAGATCCTTCACGAGGAGGTGTGAGGAAGAAGGAGGAAGAGGGGGCCTTTTATAAGAGGAGGGAGGGTACTCCCTCCATGGCCGGCGCCTTATGGAGGTGACCCCTCACCTCCTCCATTCATGTGGTGGTAACTCCCTCCACATTAAAATGCCTCTTCACATTCTCTTTTAAAGTCTCCACATTAAATGCATTAAAATTCTCTAAGTTTAATGCTTTCTCATTTAATAAAACTCTTTTATTAAATTTATTCAGAATTTTGTTAATTACTTTAATTAACAAACATTCACATATAACCCCTTGCAATATTTCAATATCACATGCAGAACCACTTTCTGCAATTTCACCCGAAACAATTTCCGGTTTCAATCGAAACAATTCCTGTGCTTTGCAATTCTTTTGTCTGAAACATATGTGCTCCAAAATGGTGTCCGGTAACTCTTAAGTGTGTCACCCTATGGTTCGCGAATAATGCATACATGATTGAGACTCTTGTCAGATCAATAATCAGAAGCGGGACCTGGAGATCCATACTGACTCCTACATATTCAACGATGACTTCTGCGATCGTGAGAACCTTTAATGCTAGTAATTTAATAGATTCTGCCAAATATTTTATAGATTCTCTTTCAACAATTCCTTTTATTTTAAAAGAATCTATCAACATCAATAGTGGTGTCATTCACATGACACATAGTACAAAGCGTGTATAGTCAAATACTAATACCTTTGGACTTGCACTTTGAAGTGGATCACCATCATCAAATGTTTGGTGTTTTTTCAAAAATCCGTTCTTTAGTAATCTATCAGTGTAGTAAACATTTTACTTACATCTTCTATTCATCCTTATCATGACAACTTTCATGATCAAGCTACTATAGCCTGTAAGGAAGATTCGCGAGTATAATGTTAGTTCCCAAAACCTTTTTTGTAGATCCGGATGCTTAGCATCTCCATCCTTCACAAATTCTCATACAATATGAGAAAATGTATTTTGCTAAATTATACTCTATCATAATGCAACCAAAAACATTGTTTCATATATCACAATATCTTTCACACATGATGGTTTCTGAAACAATTTTTAGCTCCTATATAATCTTGATATTAAAACAACTTTTGAATATCAATAATCATGGAGGCAAACATGATACTTTAGATACTAACATTGGAATTCTTACTCTTGATTTAATACTACTTATTAAACTTCATGGAGTAAATAGAGTTTGCTGAAAGTTTGCAATAGGACTTATAAACTTTAAATTGACATTCAAAACAATACGATACCAGTTCGTAAAGTAAATATCCAGAATTCTATAGTTCTATTATCTCAATTAAAACTAAGCATAAGGTAGTGAACAGACGCCAATGACTACAACAAATTATGCAAATTCACTTTGATTTAGTTTATGACAAATTGAGTTCGAATAATCCAAATTAGAAATGAACTCCCACTAAAAATGACATCCCTCTGCCTTTTTGGTGATTACATGAACCAAATCAACTACACCAAGTCCGGTCATCACGTGAGTTGATGTAGCTTCAAAGGCGAGCATCTATATGGGCATCATATCAACTATATGACTCATGCTTAACCTTTTGGTCCGTGTTCCGAGGCCATGTATGTACATGCTAGGCTCGCCAAGTAAGAACCTTAGTATTCGCGTGTGTAGAACTGTCTTACACCCGTTCCTATGAAAGCGTAGATTCGAGTACACCTGATCATCACGTGATGTCTCAAAACACGATCCACAAAACCGTGCATACTTAAGGAAGAACACATTTTTATCTTGATATCTAAATGAGGGATCATCTTACAATGCTACAGAAAGCGCCAAACTAGCAGTATAAGATGCTAACATCTAATGTGTAAAGTGAGATGATATGGTCCATGCATTGGATCTCTATCATTTGCATCGTGGTATGATCTCTATCATTCCTTTGTGTGTAAGGCCAAGGTCTATGGAACTTACATGTTGAATGTGTCGTAAGAGTATCTACCATACATCTACTTACAATAATACCATATCAATACACTAGCCCAGCAACAATCTAAACTAGACGCCTCTAATTTATCAATTGCAAGTTTTACGTGGCTTAGGGCTTTCGGAGATAGAACCGTTCTTACCTACGAACATGAACCACAACGAGGATAACCAAGTTATTAGCAACTCGTTGTAAATCAGATATTGACTATAGTACGAGAGACACACACCCGCCAGCCACTTAAGCAAAACTAGTTGCATGTCAGTCGTGGAACCGGTCTCATGTACGATGACATGTAAGGTTGGTCCGGGCCGCTTCATCCCACTATGCCACCAATATCCAAAATACATAGAAGATGCAATAGCATGATCATCATCGCCCACATATTACCATCTGTGTACTACCCATGCAAGGCACCTACGCATAAACCTAGCTCTGATACCACTGTTGGGTCCGCAGCACAGAAAACAGAAAAATTCCTTCGATGAGAACTATACGCCAAGATCTATGTACTAGGTATAGAGCAACGGGTGGACATACATCCATCGAGAACTTACCCTCGAAGACAACGAGTTTTGTTAACGAGTAGGAACTCGTGGTTGATGTAGTCGTACACTTGCCGATCTCAAGATCGTGTGGACGTCTGAGCGCCACAACTCAGCAGCGCATCCGTACTCGCAAACACGTTCAAGCCACCGGACAACCTCCACCTCCTCGCTCTAGCGATCCAGCGGAAGCAGCAACTCCTTCCAAACGAAATGCCACCGGGAACATGTATCTCGGTAATCCGAGACCATGGGGGAATAATTCTAGAGGGGGAGAGAGATCCTTCACGAGGAGCTGTGAGGAAGAAGGAGGAAGAGGGGGGCCTTTTATAGGAGGAGGGGGATACCCTCTCCATGGCCAGCGCCTCATGGAGGTGACCCCTCACCTCCTCCATTCATGTGGTGGTAACTCCCTCCACATTAAAATGCCTCTTCACAACCCCTTTTAAAGTCTCCACTTTAAATGCATTAAAATTCTCTAAGTTTAATGCTCTCTCATTTAATAAAACTCTTTTATTAAATTTATTCAGAATTTTTTTAATTACTTTAATTAACAAACATTCACATATAACCCCTTGCAATATTTCAATATCACATGCAGAACCACTTTCTGCAATTTCACCCGAAGCAATTTCTGCTTTCTATCGAAACAATTCCTGCGCTTTGAAATTCTTTCGTCTGAAACATATGTGATCTAAAATGGTGTCCGGTAACTCTTAAGTGTGTCACCCTACGGTTCGCGAATAATGTAGACATGATTGAGACTCTTCTCAGATCAATAATCAGAAGCGGGACCTGGAGATCCATACTGACTCCTGCATATTCAACGATGACTTCTGCGATCGTGAGAACCTTTAATGCTAGTAATTTAATCCCTATGTCTCATGACATAATACATGTCCGTGATTCGAACATCGGTATCCAAATACCTAGTTTGATCTCTTTACCGACATGCACTCTTTTCTTGTTCCTGTGATATAGCATTCTAGTGATCACATCACTTGCTTGCAAGCTATCTTAATGTGATATCAGCGAGAGGGCCCAGAGTATATCTATCTATCATCGGGATTGACAAATTCCACTCTTGATCCATGAGCCTCAACATAACACCTTCATAGCACTGAACCCATCTTTATAGTCACCCTGTTACGGTGCGATGTTTGATGTTATCAAGACACTCTTCCGGTGTTAGCAATTAACATAATCTCATGGTCTAAGGATAAAGATTACTTCGTATGATGTTATAGCAATATAAACATAATGAATTGATCGTAATGCTATACTTCGGATGAATGATCATCACATCATTTCACAAATGTTGTGACCTTGTTATTAACAACATCCAATGTTCATGATCAGGAAACCTTGATCATCTTGTTAATCAACAAGCAAGTCTATAAGAGAGGCATCACTAGGAACCCTTTTTGCTTATTAAACACACATGTATTGACGTTTCCGATCAATACAATTATAGCATGCAAAATAAACATTTAGCATAAACATGGAATAAGATAATAACCACTTTATTATTGCCTCTCGGGCATATTCCCTTCAGATCCACCAGTTTTATTGCATGTGTGTTCTTTTTACTAACAACAACCAGAGTCATTAAAAATTTTGTTCTCTTGAGAGACCACACATGGATCCACCAGTGTCATTGCATGTGTGTTCTTTTTACTAACAACAACTGGAATCATTTCATGTGTGTTCTTTTCACATACCACATATGGATCCACCAGTGTCATTGCATGTGTGTTATTTTTACTAACAACAACTGGAGTCATTTCATGTGTGTTCTTTTCACATACCACATATGGATCCACAAGTGTCATCGATATGTGTGTTCTCTTCAGAGACCACACATGGATCCACCAGTGTCATTGCATGTGTGTTCTTTTTACTAACAACAACTGGAGTCATTGCATGTGTGTTCTTTTCACATACCACATATGGATCAACCAGTGTCATTGCATGTGTGCTCTTTTCACAATCCACCTATGGATCCACTGTTGGGTCCGCAGCATAGAAAACAAAAAATTTCCTACGATGAGAACTATACACCAAGATCTATCTACTAGATACAGAGCAACGGGTGGACATACATCCATGGAGAACTTACCCTTGAAGACAACGAGTTTTGTTAACGAGTAGGAACTCGTGGTTGATGTAGTCGTACGCTTGCCGATCTCAAGATGGTGTGGAACTCCGAGCGCCGCAAATCAGCAGCGCATCCGTCCTCGCACACACGTTCAAGCCACCGGACAACCTCCACCTCCTCGCTCCAGCGAATCAGCGGAAGCATCAACTCCTTCCAGACGCAAGGCCACCAGGAACATGTATCTCACTAATCCGAGACCATAGGGAAATATCTAGAGGGGGAGAGAGATCCTTCACGAGGAGGTGTGAGGATGAAGGAGGGAATGGGTGGCCTTTTATAGGAGGAGGGGGGTGCCCCCTCTCTCCATGGCCGGCGCATGGGGGGGTGACCCCTCACCTCCCCCATGCATGTGGTGGTAACCCCTCCACATTAAAATGCCTCTTCACATTCCCTTTTAAAGTCTCCACTTTAAATGCATTAAATTTCTCCATATTTAATGCTCTCTCATTTAATAAAACTCTTTTATTTATTTTATTCAGAATTTTTTTAATTACTTTAATTAACAAACATTCACATAAAACCCCTTGCAACATTTCAATATCACATGCAGAACCACTTTCTGCAATTTCACCCGAAACAATTCCGGTTTCTATCGAAACAATTCCTGTTTCTATCGAAACATTTCCTGTGCTTTGCAAACCTTTTGTCTGGAACATATGTGCTCCTAAATGGTGTCCGGCAACCCTTAAGTGTGTCACCCTACGGTTCACAAATAATGCAGACATGATTGAGACTCCTCTCAGATCAATAATCAGAAGCGGGACCTGGAGATCGATACTGACTCCTGCATATTCAACGATGACTTCTGTGATCGTGAGAACCTTTAACGTCAGCAATTTAATCCCTTTGTCTCATGATATAATACATGTCCGAGATTCGATCATCGGTATCCAAATACCTAGTTTGATCTCGTTACCGACATGCACTCTTTTCTCGTTCCCCTGATATAACATTCTATTGATCACATCACTTGCTTGCAAGCTATCTTAATGTGATATCACCGAGAGGGCCCAGAGTATATCTATCCGTCATCTGGATTGAAAAATTCCACTCTTGATCCATGAGCCTCAAAATAACACCTTCGTAGTACGGAACCCATCTTTATAGTCACCCTGTTACGGTGTGACGATTGATGTTATCAAGATAATCTTCCGGTGTTAGCAATTAACATGATCTCATGGTCTAAGGACTAAGACTACTTTGTATGATGTTATAGTAATATAAACATAATGACTTGATCATAATGCTATACTTCGGATGAATGTTCATCACATCATTTCACAAATGATGTGACCTTGTTATTAACAACATCCAATGTCCATGATCAGGAAACTTTGATCATCTTGTTAATCAACAAGCTAGTCTATAAGAGAGGCATAACTAGGAACCCTTTTTGTTTATTAAACACACATGTATTGTTGTTTCCTATCAATACAATTATAGCATGCAAAATAAACATCTATCATATACAAGAAATATATAATAACAACTTTATTATTGCCTCTCAGGGCATATTTCCTTCAGTCTCCCACTTGCACTAGAGACAATAATCTAGTTTTCATAGTGATAAATCTAACACCCATGGAGTTCTGGTGTTGATCATGTTTTTCCCTAGGGAGTACTTTAGTCAACGGATCTGCTACATTTAGGTCCGTGTGCACTTTACAAATCTTTATATCTCCATCCTTGAAATGCTCGTGGATGGAGTGAAACCGGCGCTTAATATGTTTGGAATTCTTGTGAGACCTTGGTTCCTTTGCATTGGCTATGGCTCCATTGTTGTCACAATAGATCACCATCGGGTCCAACGCACTGGGAACCACACCCAGTTCTGTAATGAACTCTTTCATCCAAACTGCATCCTGTGCCGCTTCTGAAGCAGCAACATATTCTGCCTCCGTTGTTGATCCGGCCACCACAGGTTGTTTGGAACTCCTCCAACTAACTGCAGCTCCGTTCAAGAGAAATACGTATCCGGATTGAGACTTAGAGTCATCCGGATCGGTGTCAAAGCTAGCATCGACATAACACTTAGCGACTAGCTCTTCTTCACCTCCGTATATAAGAAGCATATCCTTAGTTCTTCTCAAGTACTTGAGGATGTTCTTTACCGCTATCCAGTGTTCCGAACCTGCATCAGATTGGTACCTACTGGTCAAACTAATAGCATGTGCCACATCCGGTCTTGTACATAGCATGGCATACAGTATAGAGCCTATGGCCGAGGCATAGGGGATCTTATCCATCATCTCTCTTTCTTCCGCCGTAGCCAGACTTTGAGTCTTACTCAATGTCTTGCCTTGCAACATAGGTAAGAACCCTTCTTACTTTCGTCCATATTAAACTTCTTTAATATCTTATCAAGGTATGTACTCTGCGATAACCCAATTAGGCGTCTTGATCTATCTCTATAGATTTTAATGCCTAATATATATGAAGCTTCACCAAGGTCCTTCATCGAAAATTTGCTATTTAGATAACTTCTAACACTGTTTAAAAGATCTATATAATTTCCAATCAATAATATGTCATCCACATATAATATCAGAAATGCCACATTGCTCCCACTCACTTTCTTGTAAATACAAGCCTCTCCATAAGTTTGGACTAATCCAAACTCTTTGATCACCTCATCAAAGCGGAGATTCCAACTCCGTGATGCTTGCTTCAGTCCATAGATGGATCGCTGAAGTTTGCACACCTTATTAGCATCCTTAGGATCGACAAAACCCTTTGGTTGTATCATATACAACTCTTCTTCAATATTACCATTGAGGAACGCAGTTTTGACATCCATCTGCCATATTTCATAATCGAAATATGCAGCAATTGCTAACATAATCCTAACCGACTTAAGCATCGCTACGGGAGAGAATGTCTCATCATAGTCAACTCCTTGAATTTTTCGAAACCCCTTTGCGACAAGTCGAGCCTTATAGATGGTTACATTACCATCAGCATCAGTTTTTCTTTTGAAAATCCATTTATTCTGAACGGCCTTTCGATCGTGAGGTAAGTCCACCAAGGTCCAAACCTGGTTTTCATACATGGATTCCATCTCGGATTTCATGGCTTCTAGCCATTTGTTGGAATCAGGGCACATCATCGCTTCTTCAACGTCACAGGGTCATCTATTTCATCAATCATGAAATTCATAACAGGATTGCCGTACAGTTCAGGAGCTGCACGTGTCCTGCTTGACCTGCGAGGTTCGGCAGTGTCCTCTTTCGGAGTTTCATGATCAATATCATTAGCTCTCTCTTCATTAGGTGAAGTCAACTCCGAAACAACTTCCGGTGCTGCGCTACTCGCCATTTCATGAAGAGAAGGTTCAATAACCTCTTCGAGTTCTACCTTCTGACTACTCACACCTTTCGCGAGAAACTCCTTCTCAAGAAAGGATCCAGTCTTGGCAACAAAAACCTTGCCCTCGGATCTGTGATAGAAGTTATACCCAATTGTTTCCTTAGGGTATCCTATGAAGACGCATTTTTCTCCTTTGGGTTCGAGTTTATCCGGTTGAAGTTTCTTCACATAAACATCACATCCCCAAACTTTAAGAAATGACAGCTTAGGTTTGTTTCCAAACCATAATTCATACGGTGTCTTTTCAACGGATTTAGATGGTGCCCTATTTAAAGTGAATGTAGCGGTTTCCAGTGCATAACCCCAAAATGACAGTGGCAAGTCAGTCAGAGACATCATAGATCGAACCATATCCAATAAAGTACGATTACGACGTTCTGACACACCATTACGTTGTGGTGTTCCGGCAGGCGTGAGTTGTGAAACTATTCCATAGTCTTTCATATGTGTGCTAAACTCGTAACTAAGATACTCTCCTCCACGGTCGGACCGCAGAAATTTGATCTTTCTGTTACGATGATTTTCCACTTCATTCTGAAATTCTTTGAACTTTTCAAAGGTTTCAGACTTATGTTTCATCAAATAGATATATCCATATATACTCAAATCATCCGTGAAAGTAACAAAATAACGATATCCACCTCGCGTCGACATACTCATTGGTCCACACACATCAGTATGTATGATTTCCAATAGATCTGTCGCCCGTTCCATTGAACCGGAAAACGGCGTTCTAGTCATCTTGCCCATAAGGCATGGCTCACATGTATCAAATGATTCAAAATCAAGTTATTCCAAAAGTCCATTAGAATGGAATTTCGGCATGCGTTTAACGCCAATATGACCTAGACGGCAGTGCCACATATATGCAGATATATCATTATCAAGTTTAATCCTTTGAGCATCAACATTATGAATATGCGTAATACTACTATCGAGATCCAATAGAAATAAACCATTCAACACAGGTGCATGACCATAAAATATATTATTCATATAAATCAAACAACCATTGTTTTCAGACTTAAACGAATAACCACTTTGCATCAAACATGATCCGGATACAATGTTCATGCTCAGTGCAGGCACCAAATAACAATTATTCAGGTTTATAACTAATCCCGACGGCATATGAAGAGGCAGCGTTCCGACGGCGATCACATCAACTCTTGATCCATTGCTGACCCGCATCGTGACCTCATCCCTTGCTAGTTGTTGCTTGTTCCGCAGCCCCTGAACCGAGTTACATATATTAGCAACCGATCCCGTATTAAATACCCAGGTGCTACTGCGAGTACTAATCAAGTACACATCAATAACATGTATATCACATATACCTTTGTTTGCCTTGCCGGCCTTCTTGTCCGCCAAATACTTGGGGCAGTTGCGCTTCCAATGGCCAGTCCCCTTGCAATAGTAGCACTTGGTGTCAGACTTAGGGCCAGCTCGGGGTTTCTTTTAGGCGCGGCAACAGATTTGCCGCCCTTCTTTCCCTTCTGCTTGCCTTTCTTGTCCTTCTTGAAACCGGTGGTCTTATGGATCATCAACACTTGATGTTCTTTCCTAATCTCCACTTCTGCAGTCTTAAGCATTGACAGAAGCTCGGGAAGAGACTTCTTCATGCCCTGCATATTATAGTTCATCACGAAGCTCTTGTAGCTAGGTGGCAGAGATTGGAGAACACGATGTATGCCTAAGTCAATGGGAATCGTTATTCCCAAGGACACAAGCTTATCGGCGTACCCAGACATTTTGAGTACGTGCTTACTAACGGAGCTGTTCTCTTCCATCATGCAGCTAAAGAACTTTTCAGAAGCATTATAACTCTCTAGGGCAGCATGGGTATCGAAATCATTTTCAGTTCTCCCATGGTATCAAAGGCATTGCCATTTTCGAAACGTTTTCGAAGTTCTAGCTCTAGCCCATACAGTATGCCGCAATGAACTAAGTTGTGGTCCTCCTGACGAGTTATATAGACGTTATTTTCCTCGTCAGGGGCATCAGGAGCTGGTGGGGGGCCTAGCGGCGCCTCTAGCACATATAGTTTTTGTGCAGCAGTGAGGAGAATCCTCAAATTCATAGCCCAGTTGGTGAAGTTGCTACCATTCACAGCAAGCTTCTCTTTCTCCATGAACACATTGAAATTAAAAGCAGGTGGTGCCATCTACAACAGAATTTGTAAAATATATTTAGACTAAGTTTATGATAGATTGAGTTCAACTAATCCAAATTACTAATGAACTCCCACTCAAAAACGACATCCCTCGTGTCCTTTTGGTGATTACATGAACCAAATCCACTACACCAAGTCCGATCATCACGTGAGTCGGTGTAGCTTCAAAGGCGAGCATCTATATGGGCATCATATCAAATATATGACTCATGCTTAACCTTTCGGTCTATGTTCCGAGGCCATGTCTATACATGCTAGGCTCGCCAAGTAAGAACCTTGGTATTCGCGTGTGTAAAACTGTCTTACACCCGTTGTATGAAAGCGTAGAGTCGAGAACACCCGATCATCACGTGATGCCTCAAAACACGATCCACAAAACGGTGCATACTTAAGGAAGAACACATTTTATCTGGATATCTAAATGAGGGATCATCTTATAATGCTACCAAAAGCGCCAAACTAGCAATATAAGATGCTAACATCTAATGTGTGAAGTGAGGTGATATGGTCCATGCATTTGATCTCTATCTTTTGCATCGTGGTATGATCTTTATCATTCCTTTGTGTGTAAGGCCAAGGTCTATGGAACTTACACGTTAAGTGAGTTGTAAGAGTATCTATCATACATCTACTTACAACAATACCATATCAAGACACTAGCCTAGCAACGATCTAAACTAGACGCCTCTAATTTATCAATTGCAAGTTTTACGTGGCTTAGGGCATTCAGAGATAGAACCGGTCTTACCTACGAATATGAACCACAATGAGGATAACCAAGTTATTAGCAACTCGTTGTAAATCAGATATTGACTATAGTAGGAGAGACAGACACCCGCCAGCCACTTATGCAAAACAAGTTGCATGTCAGTCGTGGAACCGGTCTCATGTACGATGACATGTAAGGTTGGTCCGGGCCGCTTCATCCCACTATGCCACCAATATCCAAAGTACATAGAATATGCAATAACATGATCATCATCGCCCACATATTAACATATGTGTACTACCCGTGCAAAGCACCTACGCATAGATCAGGCTCTGATACCACTGTTGGGTCCACAGCATAGAAAACAAAAAATTTCCTACGATCAGAACTATACGCCAAGATCTATCTACTAGATATACAGAGCAACGGGTGGACATACATCCATGGAGAACTTACCCTCGAAGACAACGAGTTTTGTTAATGAGTAGGAACTCGTGGTTGATGTAGTCGTACGCTTGCCGATCTCAAGATCGTGTGGAAGTCCGAGCGCCGCAAATCAGCAGCACATCCGTCCTCGCACACACGTTCAAGCCACCGGACAACCTCCACCTCCTCGCTCCAGCGAATCAGCGGAAGCAGCAACTCCTTCCAGACGCAAGGCCACCGGGAACATGTATCTCGCTAATCCGAGACCATGGGGGAATATCTAGAGGGGGGGAGAGATCCTTCACGAGGAGGTGTGAGGATGAAGGAAGGAATGGGTGGCCTTTTATAGGAGGAGGGGGGTGCCCCCTCTCTCCATGGCCGGCGCATGGGGGTGACCCCTCACCTCCCCATTCATGTGGTGGTAACCCCTCCACATTAAAATGCCTCTTCACATTCCCTTTTAAAGTCTCCACTTTAAATGCATTAAATTTCTCCAAATTTAATGCTCTCTCATTTAATAAAACTCTTTTATTTATTTTATTCAGAATTTTGTTAATTACTTTAATTAACAAACATTCACATAAAACCCCTTGCAACATTTCAATATCACATGCAGAACCACTTTCTGCAATTTCACCCGAAACAATTCCGGTTTCTATCGAAACAATTCCTGTTTCTATCGAAACATTTCCTGCGCTTTGCAAACCTTTTGTCTAGAACATATGTGCTCCTAAATGGTGTCCGGCAACCCTTAAGTGTGTCACCCTACGGTTCGCAAATAATGCAGACATGATTGAGACTCCTCTCAGATCAATAATCAGAAGCGGGGACCTGGAGATCCATACTGACTCCTGCATATTCAACGATGACTTCTGTGATCGTGAGAACCTTTAACGTCAGCAATTTAATCCCTTTGTCTCATGATATAATACATGTCCGAGATTCGATCATCGGTATCCAAATACCTAGTTTGATCTCGTTACCGACATGCACTCTTTTCTCGTTCCCGTGATATAACATTCTAGTGATCACATCACTTGCTTGCAAGCTATCTTAATGTGATATCATCGAGAGGGCCCAGAGTATATCTATCTGTCATCTGGATTGACAAAATTCCACTCTTGATCCATGAGCCTCAACATAACACCTTCGTAGTACTGAACCCATCTTTATAGTCACCCTGTTACGGTGTGACGTTTGATGTTATCAAGATACGCTTCCGGTGTTAGCAATTAACATGATCTCATGGTCTAAGGACTAAGACTACTTTGTATGATGTTATAGCAATATAAACATAATGACTTGATCGTAATGCTATACTTCGGATGAATATTCATCACATCATTTCACAAATGTTGTGACCTTCTTATTAACAACATCCAATGTCCATGATCAGGAAACTTTGATCATCTTGTTAATCAACAAGCTAATCTATAAGAGAGGCATAACTAGGAACCCTTTTTGTTTATTAAACACACATGTATTGATGTTTCCTATCAATACAATTATAGCATGCAAAATAAACATCTATCATATACAAGAAATATATAATAACAACTTTATTATTGCCTCTCAGGGCATATTTCCTTCA
>CAJUXJ010001250.1:0-37142 GCA_910589775.1 Avena eriantha
GTTTAGGAAAAGAACACACATGCAATGAGACCAGTGTATCCATGTCGTTTAGGAAAATAAGACACATGCATGTCACCAGTGGGATCCATGTGGTTTGGGAAAATAACACACATTCAATGTCACTAGTGGATCCATGGGTTAGGAAAATAACACACATGTGATGTTTCTAGTGGATCAATGTGGTTGTGATAATAACACACATGCAATGACATCAGAGGATCCATGTGGTTCAGGAAAATAAATAGATGCAATGAATCTAATGGATCCATGTGGTTAAGGAAAAGAACACACATGCAGTGACACAAGTGGATCAATGTGGTTTAGGAAATGAACACACAAGCAATGTCCTTGTGGATCCTTGTGGTTTAGGAAAAGGACCACATGCAATGTCTCTAGTCGATCAGTGCGGTTAGGAAACGAACACACATGCAATGACTCTAGTGGATCAATGTGGTTTCAGAAAAGAACCACATGCAATGACTCTACTAGAACCATGTGGTTTAGGAAAAGAACACACATGCAATGACTAGTGGATCCATGTGGTTTAGGAAAAGAACACACATGCAATGACACCAGTGGATCAATGTGGTTTAGGAAAAGAACACACATGAAATGACACCAGTGGATCAATGTTGTTTATGAAAAGAACACACATGCAATGTCACAAGTTGATCCATGTGCTTTAGGAAAAGAACACACATGTAATGACTCTTGTGGATCCATCCGGTTTAGGAAAAGAACACAAATGTAATGACTCTAGTGGATCCATGTGGTTTAGGAAAAGAATGGACATGCAATGACTCTAGTAGATCAATGTTGTTTACGAAAATAACACACATGCAATGTCACTAGGGGATCCATGTGGTTTAGGAAAAGAATGCACACGTAATGAATCTAGTGGATCCATGTGGTTTAGGAAAATTACTCACATGCAAATACTCTAGTGGATCCATGTGGTTTAGGGAAAAGAACACATATAAATGACTCTAGTGAATCAATGTGGTTTTGGAAAAGAACACACATGTAATGACTCTACTGGATACATGTGGTTTAGGAAAAGAACACACATGTAATGACTCTACTGGATACATGTGGTTTAGGAATAATGACTCTAGTGGATCCATGTGGTTTTGGAAAAGAACACACATGCAATGACTCTAGTGGATCAATGTGTTTTAGGAAAAGATCAAACATGCAATGACTCTAGTGGATCAATGTGGTTTAGGAAAAGAACACACATGCAATGTCACTAGTGGATCCAGGTGGTTCAGGAAAAGAACACACATGCAATGACTCTAGTGGATCCATGTGGTTTAGGAAAAGAACACACATGCAATGACACGAGTGGGTCCATGTGGTTTAGGAAAAGAACACACATGCAATGACTCTATTGGATCAATGTGGTTTAGGAAAAGAACACACATGCAATGTCTCTAGTCGATCAGTGTGGTTTAGGAAACGAACACACATGCAATGACTCCAGTGGATCAATGTGGTTTCGAAAAAAACACACATGCAATGACTCTAGTGGATCCATGTGGTTTACGAAAAGAACACACATGCAATGTTACAAGTGGATCCATGTGGTTTACGAAAAGAACACACATGTAATGACTCTACTTGATACATGTTGTTTAGGAAAATAACACACATGTAATGACTCTAGTGGATCCATGTGGTTTTGGAAAAGAACACACATGCAATGACTCTAGTCGATCATTGTGTTTTAGGAAAAGAACAAACATGCATTGACTCTAGTGGATCAATGTGGTTTAGGAAAAGAACACGCATGCAACGACTCTAATGGATCAAGGTGTTTTAGGAAAAGAATACACATCCAATGACTCAAGTGGATCCATGTGGTTTAGGAAAAGAACACACATGCAATGACTCTTGTGGATCCATCTCGTTTCGGAAAGAGAACACACATGTAATGACTCTATTGGATCAATGTGGTTTAGGAAAAGATCACACATGCAATGTCACCAGTGGATCAATGTGGTTTCGTAAAAGAATACACATGAAATGACTCTAGTGGATCCATGTGGTTCAGGAAAAGAACACACATGCAATGAATCAAGTGGATCCATGTGGTTTAGGAAAAGAACACACATGCAATGAGACCAGTGAATCCATGTCGTTTAGGAAAATAAGACACATGCAATGTCACCAGTGGATCCATGTGGTTTGGGAAAATAACACACATTCAATGTCACTAGTGGATCCATGTGGTTTAGGAAAATAACACACATGCGATGTTTCTAGTGGATCAATGTGGTTGATGAAAATAACACACATGCAATGACATCAGAGGATCCATGTGGTTCAGGAAAATAACATAGATGCAATGAATCTAATGGATCCCATGTGGTTAAGGAAAAGAACACACATGCAGTGACACAAGTGGATCAATGTGGTTTAGGAAATGAACACACAAGCAATGTCCCTTGTGGATCCTTGTGCTTTAGGAAAAGAACACACATGCAATGTCTCTAGTCGATCAGTGCGGTTTAGGAAACGAACACACATGCAATGACTCTAGTGGATCAATGTGGTTTCAGGAAAAGAACACACATGCAATGACTCTACTAGAACCATGTGGTTTAGGAAAAGAACACACATGCAATGACTAGTGGATCCATGTGGTTTAGGAAAAGAACACACATGCAATGACACCAGTGGATCAATGTGGTTTAGGAAAAGAACACACATGAAATGACACCAGTGGATCAATGTTGTTTATGAAAAGAACACACATGCAATGTCACAAGTTGATCCATGTGGCTTTAGGAAAAGAACACACATGTAATGACTCTTGTGGATCCATCCGGTTTAGGAAAAGAACACAAATGTAATGACTCTAGTGGATCCATGTGGTTTAGGAAAAGAATGGACATGCAATGACTCTAGTAGATCAATGTTGTTTACGAAAATAACACACATGCAATGTCACTAGGGGATCCATGTGGTTTAGGAAAAGAATGCACACGTAATGAATCTAGTGGATCCATGTGGTTTAGGAAAATTACTCACATGCAAATACTCTAGTGGATCCATGTGGTTTAGGGAAAGAACACATATAAAATGACTCTAGTGAATCAATGTGGTTTTGGAAAAGAACACACATGTAATGACTCTACTGGATACATGTGGTTTAGGAAAAGAACACACATGTAATGACTCTACTGGATACATGTGGTTTAGGAATAATGACTCTAGTGGATCCATGTGGTTTTGGAAAAGAACACACATGCAATGACTCTAGTGGATCAATGTGTTTTAGGAAAAGATCAAACATGCAATGACTCTAGTGGATCAATGTGGTTTAGGAAAAGAACACACATGCAATGTCACTAGTGGATCCAGGTGGTTCAGGAAAAGAACACACATGCAATGACTCTAGTGGATCCATGTGGTTTAGGAAAAGAACACACATGCAATGACACGAGTGGGTCCATGTGGTTTAGGAAAAGAACACACATGCAATGACTCTATTGGATCAATGTGGTTTAGGAAAAGAACACACATGCAATGTCTCTAGTCGATCAGTGTGGTTTAGGAAACGAACACACATGCAATGACTCCAGTGGATCAATGTGGTTTCGAAAAAAACACACATGGAATGACTCTAGTGGATCCATGTGGTTTACGAAAAGAAAACACATGCAATGTTACAAGTGGATCCATGTGGTTTACGAAAAGAAGACACATGTAATGACTCTACTTGATACATGTTGTTTAGGAAAATAACACACATGTAATGACTCTAGTGGATCCATGTGGTTTTGGAAAAGAACACACATGCAATGACTCTAGTCGATCATTGTGTTTTAGGAAAAGAACAAACATGCATTGACTCTAGTGGATCAATGTGGTTTAGGAAAAGAACATGCATGCAACGACTCTAATGGATCAAGGTGTTTTAGGAAAAGAATACACATCCAATGACTCAAGTGGATCCATGTGGTTTAGGAAAAGAACACACATGCAATGACTCTTGTGGATCCATCTCGTTTCGGAAGAGAACACACATGTAATAACTCTATTGGATCAATGTGGTTTAGGAAAAGATCACACATGCAATGTCACCTAGTGGATCAATGTGGTTTCGTAAAAGAATACACATGAAATGACTCTAGTGGATCCATGTGGTTCAGGAAAAGAACACACATGCAATGACTCAAGTGGATCCATGTGGTTTAGGAAAAGAACACACATGCAATGAGACCAGTGTATCCATGTCGTTTAGGAAAATAAGACACATGCAATGTCACCAGTGGATCCATGTGGTTTGGGAAAATAACACACATTCAATGTCACTAGTGGATCCATGTGGTTTAGGAAAATAACACACATGCGATGTTTCTAGTGGATCAATGTGGTTGATGATAATAACACACATGCAATGACATCAGAGGATCCATGTGGTTCAGGAAAATAACATAGATGCAATGAATCTAATGGATCCATGTGGTTAAGGAAAAGAACACACATGCAGTGACACAAGTGGATCAATGTGGTTTAGGAAATGAACACACAAGCAATGTCCCTTGTGGATCCTTGTGGTTTAGGAAAAGGACACACATGCAATGTCTCTAGTCGATCAGTGCGGTTTAGGAAACGAACACACATGCAATGACTCTAGTGGATGAATGTGGTTTCAGAAAAGAACACACATGCAATGACTCTACTAGAACCATGTGGTTTAGGAAAAGAACACACATGCAATGACTAGTGGATCCATGTGGTTTAGGAAAAGAACACACATGCAATGACACCAGTGGATCAATGTGGTTTAGGAAAAGAACACACATGAAATGACACCAGTGGATCAATGTTGTTTATGAAAAGAACACACATGCAATGTCACAAGTTGATCCATGTGCTTTAGGAAAAGAACACACATGTAATGACTCTTGTGGATCCATCCGGTTTAGGAAAAGAACACAAATGTAATGACTCTAGTGGATCCATGTGGTTTAGGAAAAGAATGGACATGCAATGACTCTAGTAGATCAATGTTGTTTACGAAAATAACACACATGCAATGTCACTAGGGGATCCATGTGGTTTAGGAAAAGAATGCACACGTAATGAATCTAGTGGATCCATGTGGTTTAGGAAAATTACTCACATGCAAATACTCTAGTGGATCCATGTGGTTTAGGAAAGAACACATATGAAATGACTCTAGTGAATCAATGTGGTTTTGGAAAAGAACACACATGTAATGACTCTACTGGATACATGTGGTTTAGGAAAAGAACACACATGTAATGACTCTACTGGATACATGTGGTTTAGGAATAATGACTCTAGTGGAGCCATGTGGTTTTGGAAAATAACACACATGCAATGACTCTAGTGCATCAATGTGTTTTAGGAAAAGATCAAACATGCAATGACTCTAGTGGATCAATGTGGTTTAGGAAAAGAACACACATGCAATGTCACTAGTGGATCCAGGTGGTTCAGGAAAAGAACACACATGCAATGACTCTAGTGGATCCATGTGGTTTTGGAAAAGAACACACATGCAATGACTCTAGTCGATCATTGTGTTTTAGGAAAAGAACAAACATGCATTGACTCTAGTGGATCAATGTGGTTTAGGAAAAGAACACGCATGCAACGACTCTAATGGATCAAGGTGTTTTAGGAAAAGAATACACATCCAATGACTCAAGTGGATCCATGTGGTTTAGGAAAGAACACACATGCAATGACTCTTGTGGATCCATCTCGTTTCGGAAAAGAACACACATGTTATAACTCTATTGGATCAATGTGGTTTAGGAAAAGATCACACATGCAATGTCACCAGTGGATCAATGTGGTTTCGTAAAAGAATACACATGAAATGACTCTAGTGGATCCATGTAGTTCAGGAAAAGAACACACATGCAATGAATCAAGTGGATCCATGTGGTTTAGGAAAAGAACACACATGCAATGTGACCAGTGAATCCATGTCGTTTAGGAAAATAAGACACATGCAATGTCACCAGTGGATCCATGTGGTTTGGGAAAATAACACACATTCAATGTCACTAGTGGATCCATGTGGTTTAGGAAAATAACACACATGCGATGTTTCTAGTGGATCAATGTGGTTGATGAAAATAACACACATGCAATGACATCAGAGGATCCATGTGGTTCAGGAAAATAACATAGATGCAATGAATCTAATGGACCCATGTGGTTAAGGAAAAGAACACACATGCAGTGACACAAGTGGATCAATGTGGTTTAGGAAATGAACACACAAGCAATGTCCCTTGTGGATCCTTGTGCTTTAGGAAAAGAACACACATGGAATGTCTCTAGTCGATCAGTGCGGTTTAGGAAACGAACACACATGCAATGACTCTAGTGGATGAATGTGGTTTCAGAAAAGAACACACATGCAATGACTCTACTAGAACCATGTGGTTTAGGAAAAGAACAGACATGCAATGACTAGTGGATCCATGTGGTTTAGGAAAAGAACACACATGCAATGACACTAGTGGATCAATGTGGTTTAGGAAAAGAACACACATGAAATGACACCAGTGGATCAATGTTTTTTATGAAAAGAACACACATGCAATGTCACAAGTTGATCCATGTGGTTTAGGAAAAGAATACACATGTAATGACTCTTGTGGATCCATCCGGTTTAGGAAAAGAACACAAATGTAATGACTCTAGTGGATCCATGTTGTTTAGGAAAAGAATGGACATGCAATGACTCTAGTGGATCAATGTTGTTTACGAAAATAACACACATGCAATGTCACTAGGGGATCCATGTGGTTTAGGAAAAGAATGCATACGAAATGAATCTAGTGGATCCATGTGGTTTAGGAAAATTACACACATGCAAATACTCTAGTGGATCCATGTGGTTTAGGAAAAGAACACATATGAAATGACTCTAGTGAATCAATGTGGTTTTGGAAAAGAACACACATGTAATGACTCTACTGGATACATGTGGTTTAGGAAAAGAACACACATGCAATGACTCTAGTGGATCCATGTGGGTTAGGAAAAGAACATACATGGAATGATTCTATTTGATCGATGCGGTTTAGGAAAGATCACACATGCAATGTCACCAGTGGATCAATGTGGTTTAGTAAAAGAATACACATGCAATGACTCTAGTGGATCCATGTGGTTCAGGAAAAGAACACACATGCAATGACTAAAGTGGATCCATGTGGATTAGGAAAAGAACACACATGCAATGAGACCAGTGGATCCATGTCGTTTAGGAAAAGAACACACATGCAATGTCACCAGTGGATCCATGTGGTTTGGGAAAATAACACACATTCAATGTCACTAGTGGATACATGTGGTTTAGGAAAATAACACACATGCGATGTTTCTAGTGGATCAATGTGGTTTATGAAAAGAACACACATGCAATGACATCATAGGATCCATGTGGTTTAGGACAATAACATAGATGCAATGAATCTAATGGATCCATGTGGTTAAGTAAAAGAACAGACATGTAGTGACACAAGTGGATCAATGTGGTTTAGGAAATGAACGCACAAGCAATGTCCCTTGTGGATCCTTGTGGTTTAGGAAAAGAACACACATGCAATGTCTCTAGTCGATCAGTGTGGTTTAGGAAACAAACACACATGCAATGACTCCAGTGGATCAATGTGGTTTCGGAAAAGAACACACATGCAATGAATCTACTAGAACCACGTGGTTTAGGAAAAGAACACACATGCAATGACTCTAGTGGATCCATGTGGTTTAGGAAAAGAACACACATGCAATGATACCAGTGGATCAGTGTGGTTTATGAAAAGAACACACATGCAATGTCCCAAGTTGATCCATGTGGTTTAGGAAAAAATAACACACATGTAATGACTCTTGTGGATCCATCCGGTTTAGGAAAAGAACACAAATGTAATGACTCTTGTGGATCCATGTGGTGTAGGAAAAGAACACACATGCAATGACTCTAGTGGATCAATGTTGTTTAGGAAAATAACACACATGCAATGTCACTAGGGGATACAGGTGGTTTAGGAAAAGAATGTACATGCAATGAATCTAGTGGATCCATGTGGTTTAGGAAAATAACACACATGCAATGACTCTAGTGGATCCATGCGGTTTAGGAAAAGAACACACATTAAATGACTCTAGTGGATCTATGTGATTTTGGAAAAGAACACACATACAAATGTCAGTAGTGGATCAATGTGATTTAGGAAAAGTACACACATGCAATGACTCTAGTGGATCCATGTGGTTTATGAAAAAGACACACATGCAATGACACCAGTGGATCCATGTGGTTCAGGAAAAGAACACACATGCAATGACTCAAGTGGATCCATGTGGTTTAGATAAACAACACACATATAATGACTCTAGTGGATCCATGTGGTTTAGGAAAAGAACACACATGCACTGACACGAGTGGATCAATGTGGTTTAGGAAAAGAACACACATGCAATGATACTAGTGGATCAATGTGGTTTAAGAAAATAACACACATGCAATGTTACAAGCGGATCCATGTGGTTTAGGAAAAGAGCACACATGTAATGACTCTACTGGATACATGTGGTTTAGGAATAATGACTCTAGTGGATCCATGTGGTTTCGGAAAAGAACACACATGCAATTACTCTAGTGGATCAATGTGTTTTAGGAAAAGAACAAACATGCAATGACTCTAGTGGATCAATGTGGTGTAGGAAAAGAACACACATGCAATGTCACTAGTGGATCCAGGTGGTTCAGGAAAAGAACAAACATGCAATGACTCTAGTGGATCCATGTGGTTTAGGAAAACAACACACATGCAATGACACGAGTGGGTCTATGTGGTTTAGGAAAAGAACACACATGCAATGACTCTAGTGGAGCAATGTTGTTTAGGAAAATAACACACATGCAATGTCACTAGGGGATCCATGTGGTTTAGGAAAGAATGCACATGCAATGAATCTAGTGGATCCATGTGGTTTAGGAAAATTACACACATGCAAAGACTCTAGTGGATCCATGTGGTTTAGGAAAAGAACACACATGAAATGACTCTAGTGAATCAATATGGTTTGGAAAAGAACACACATACAAATGCCAGTAGTGGATCAATGTGATTTAGGAAAAGAAGACACATGCAATGATTCTAGTGGATCCATGTGGTTTAGGAAAAGGACACACATGCAATGACACCAGTGGATCCATGTGGTTCAGGAAAAGAACACACATGCAATGACTCAAGTGGATCCATGTGGTTTAGGAAAAGAACACACATACAATGATTCTAGTGGATCCATGTGGTTTAGGAAAAGAACACACATGCAATGACAACAGTGGATCAATGTGGTTTACGAAAAGAACACACATGCAATGACACTAGTGGATCAATGTGGTTTACGAAAATAACACACATGCAATGTTACAAGTGGATCCATGTGGTTTAGGAAAAGAACACACATGTAATGACTCTACTAGATACATGTGGTTTAGGAAAAGAACACACATGTAATGACTCTAGTGGATCCATGTGGTTTTTGAAAAGAACACACATGCAATGACTCTAGTGGATCAATGTTTTTAGGAAAAGAACAAACATGCAATGACTCTAGTGGATCAATGTGGTGTAGGAAAAGAACACACATACAATGTCACTAGTCGATCCAGGTGGTTCAGGAAAAGAACACACATGCAATGACTCTAGTGCATACATGTGGTTTAGGAAAAGAACACACATGCAATGACACGAGTGGATCCATGTGGTCTAGGAAAATAACACACATGCAATGACTCTATTGGATCAATTTGGTTTAGGAAAGGAAAACACATGCAATGTCTCTAGTCGATCAGTGTGGTTTAGGAAACGAACACACATGCAATGACTCTAGTGGATCAATGTGGTTTCGGAAAAAAAAACACATGCAATGAGTCTAGTGGATCCATCTGGTTTAGGAAAAAACACACATGCAATGACTCTAGTGGATCCATGTGGTTTAGGAAAAGAACACACATGCAATGAAACCAGTGGATGAATGTGGTTTAGGAAAAGAACACACATGAAATGACACACCAGTGGATCAATGTGGTTTATGAAAAGAACACACAAGCAATGTCACAAGTTGATCCATGTGGTTTAGGAAAAGAACACATATGTAATGACTCTTGTGGATCCATCCGGTTTAGGAAAAGAACACAAATGTAATGACTCTAGTGGATCCATGTGGTTTAGGAAAAGAACACACAAGCCAGACCAGCGTGCAAAACGCGTTTTCGCGCGCGTGTGGCCCAGTCAGCAAAGCCCCACCCGTCAGTGCCTGTGTCTGAGTTTGCCTGCGGTGTAAAAAGTAATTCCCTGAGTCTGTTTTTATTCAAATCTTTTTCAAATTAATTTAAATTCAAATTCTTTTCAGATTCAAATAATTTTTAAAATACAAATCCAAATAATACAAATAATATATGTTTTGGAATCAGAAAAATGTGAGGAATCCAAATATGCACTTCAAAATATATTTTTAACACTTTAATTTTCGATATGATTAAAATTAGAATAAAAATGCCCTGTTCGTTATTTAATTAATAACTTTTGTTTTATAACTCCAAATTTGACAAATAATATGTCTAAATCGATCAGCGCGATGAGCCCGTTCTATTTATGCAGTCCTTGTTCTGAATTGAAGCATGCATCATGTTGTCATTTAAAATCTGAACTGTTTATGACAATAAAACTTGGGCAAATAAATAATAAAGTGCTTTATTTCTTGTATCCACCCCTCACCTTTGCCATGCTACTTTAATGCCATGTAATTGTGCATCATTCATCATGGCATGCTTGGTTGCTTGTTGCATTTTAATTCATATGCTTGTGCACTTTATTTATGTTGGCCCTTGTTTGTTTGGTTCTTCTTCGAATAGACGCCCAGCAGGAGAATTACCAGGAATCCCAGGAGTATTACCCAGATCCATCTCTCGCTTCAACTGAGCTGCCAGGAAAGCACTACCACATGCTTGCATACATACAGCACCTATTGCCTCTATCTTATTCTTGCATAATTGAGTCGCGATTGCATTAAATTGAATCCCAAGTACTGCATAGCCTTTACTTTTAAACCACACCAAGCCTGTTCCGGTCCCATGAGCCATTACTACAGGAGTTGTTTGAGCCATGCGAGTCGTAGAAAAGCATGAGTAGGGTATGTGAGTGTCTGATGGATAACGAGGTACCTAAACAACATAACCTGAATAGTAATGGGATAACTAATGAAAGAGGCACCGGTGAGCAATATCTGCTATTTGGTTTTTCATGCTCACTTGTGTCCCGTAGGACCCCGAGTACTTGATTCCTGTTCCTTGACTATTCGCACTATCCACATCCGGGAGGCCTTATGGACCCCCCTGAGCCAGAGCTTGATTCATTTTTATTTCTTGCGGCCATAATTAGTTTGGGGTTTTATTACTATCCTGTACTTATGCCATGTTACTGCTTTATTTAAGATTGTGCGAGGAGCACCTGTACTGTTTTGGATCGTGACACGTTTTCGCTGTATCGACAAGCCCAGTCACATTTTCGAGTTCCCAGTCGTTTACCGCCGTCCACACAAACCTTGGGTCCATCTCGGAGCCGGCCAACTTCGTTGCGGGTAGCTTAATGGGGTGGCCCCCTGAAATATTCCCGAATCCTGTGATTGCTTTGTCGTGAATGCCTCGTTGGGTTTTGATTTGGTTTTTCCGAGGTTGATCGAGTGTGTGTTGCTATTCGTGCACCCCTGTAGGGTAAATCTTTCTGAAAGCCGTGTCCGCGGTTATGGACGACTTGGAGCACAGTTTCTCGATCATAGACAAGTATAACTGAAGTACCGCTTTTAATTTGACTAAGTACTTGACTAGTAAATAGTGCAATACTCATGGAATGGTAAATAAAACTGCCAACGGATGATGGGGGTTGTTCGTCCGCTTCCTCGTTGATAAGCGAGGAGGAGGATGGATCTGTTAATTTTACTGTTATAACTGTTGTTCTTAATTCCCGGACTTCCGTCTATCATTGGTTAGGCGGAAGGTTAGCGAGTCTCTATAGAATTGTTAGATATTATCTTTTGCTGCAATTGTGTCACCCCAGGTTGTGTCCCCTTTAGTGGCATAAAGACTTGCTGAGTACCCCTAGGGTCTCACACGATAAATTGTTTGATTCAGATGAACAGGTGTACCCGCAAGATGGATACTGGGTGGAAGAGACAGATGATGTTAGCAACGATCATTCGGTGTAGAGATTCCGGGAACGGGGATCCGTGTGATCTGTGGGCGGGATGTGTTTATTTATGGGGCATCTTATGCCAATTTGCTTCTTATCCATACTCGGATCTTGTTTTCCGCTTCCGCCTGTTACTCTGATGTGTGATGTATGAGGAGCTATCCTAAATTATTATATCTATCTAGGACATTTGGATCTTGCCGTATGGCGTTGCAATATTTCTATTTATTTTAGATGGAATGGCTCTGAGGACTGTTGTATGTGGCTTGCATACATACTCACTTGTGTATGTAGTTGATCCCTTCGCCTGCCGATTACGCCGCTCGTTCTTGTCCCGTTGTTTGAAAGTGGTTAGGACGGCCGAAAGGTCTACCGTGAGTGGCCCTGGGCCCCGCCGTACTATTTTAACCACTTTCGTTCATCCAGGCATTAACTAAGAGCGTAATTCACCGAGGTAGTTACAATTGGTATCAGAGCCATCCCGCCCTTCAGGGTCTCAGCCAAAATGGTCATTGTCAGTCTAGCAAATATTTTGGTAGTTATGTATATTAGGGAAAAACAAAACGTGAGAGTAGGACTGCTTCCATTTTTCTTCTTACCCACTCACCCACCCTTTTTCTGGTAAGGAAGTGTAACGTTTTCAATCCTCTTCTAAACTTCAAACTAGGATTCACGTATTCTGGGTTCCGTAGTACCGTAGGTTATGTGTGTGTGTGTGAATTCCTTGTCTATCTGTTGCATCCAAATGTTGTTACTATCTGCCTTTTGGTTATCAACTGTTGGTACATTCCCTACCGACAGTCTCTTGTAAACCGACGCAATCTATTCTGATTTGTTGTACACCGATGCGATTTATCTTACTCTTTGTGATCCGATGTTATCTTGTTGGGGTGTTCTTTTCCGTAGTTACCAATCTTTAGGGTCATCTTAAGAAGAAGTTGTTGGGATATGTATTTTACTGATTCATGTGCGGAGTAATGATTTGAGTGCGGGATGGAGTCGCGACCATACCACTACTTTTGTCATTTGCTTTTGTATATTGAACTAGTAGAGTTACTAATCTTGATTCGTTAAGTGGTTTTGCGCATATAGTGGTATTTTAATGCTGAAATTTGCGGAAAATTTTTCTTTGTCAGTTTGTATACCACACTCCTTGTTCAGTCGTGTGTGCTATGCTTAATATCTTCTAATTGCCTTGAACTTTGTTGATATTTTCATATCATCTCAGTGAATTGCATTCCTTAATCTTGATTAATTCCATTTTAGTACTATTTTGGATTATTATCATTCTCCATTATAGTACTGACTTGTGTTTTATATCGATCACAGGATGGCACCACCACGCCGTTCTGAGGAGGATATACCACCTGAACTTGGGGCCGCTTTGGCAAGTATTGCAAATGCTTTGGGCACTATGCAGCAGAACCAGCAGCGCTTCGAGGAAAGTGTGAGGAGGAATGAGTTTGCTCCGCTACCTCCACCTCCCAAGCGAGGAGACATCAAGAGTTTTCTCAAGTTCAACCCACGCCAATTTGAAGTGTCTCATCAGCCACTTGATGCGGATGATTGGCTTCGTGAAGTGTCAAGGTTGCTGATGACTGCGGATGTTCCCGAGCAAGAATGGGTCAAGTGTGCTACTCACCTTCTGAAGGGAGATGCAGCTCTCTGGTGGGAAAATTATCTCAAGGCAGATCTTTCTGGTTTTCATCCTACTTGGGAGCGATTCACTACTGCTTTCAAAGAGCAATATCTGTCAGAAATTGTCATGGAAAGGATGAAGGAAGTGTTTCTCAACCTCAAGCAGGGCACTGACAATGTCAACACCTACATTAGAAACTTCATGAACCTGTCTCGTTATGGTGGCGATGAGATCTCTGATGACAAGAAGAAGCAAAAGAGGTGTTTGAGGAGTCAAAGAAACACAGCCGTGATACAGCAAGCTCTTCTGCTATGACAGCTCCTTCTAAGCGTCGTGTCTGGGTTCCTAACACCCCACCGTCGCTCCCTGCTCCACCAAGACCTTCAAGCTACGCACCAAGGCCACCAAACTCCTTCACTGCGGCTCCCAGGGGCTACAACCACAACTACCCTGGAGCGCCTGGCGGAGTCCCTGGCTACGTTGCTCCACGTCCACCTGGTGCTTGCTATACTTGTGGAAACACTGGGCATCAGCACTGGAATTGTCCTATGAACAACAAAGCTCTTCCACCACCACCTCCAAGACCCGCGGCTAGTGCTCCTATGATTCGTGCACCTCCACCTCGGGCTCTCAGGATCAACACTAAGCCGGGATCTACGGTTGCTCGTGCCAACTTTGTCAACGCCGCTCAAGCTGAGCATGCTCCTGGAGTTGTCATGGGTATGCTTTCTGTTAACTCAGTTCCTGCACGAGTTTTGTTTGATTCTGGTGCTTCGCATTCTTTCGTTTCTCACAAGTTTGCTCATGAGAAAGATCTGGCTATGGTTCCTTTACTACACCGTCTTGTGGTACAATCTCCTGGGTCAAACATGAGGGCTGCTCATATCAGCCATGGCAATCAAATTGAGATTGGTGGTTCTTCGTTTCCGGCTTCCTTAATTATTCTGGGCAATTCTAATATTGATGTTATCTTGGGCATGGATTGGTTGACAGCAAATGCAGCTGTGATTGATTGTGCTGAACGTTCGGTTTCTCTGAAAATTCCTGAAGGCCATATAGTCTATTCTCCAAGTCTGACTCCTGCAATTCAGCTTTATTCTTTGGCGGCTCTGAATGATGATGCTATGGAAGGTATTCAGAGTGTTCCTGTAGTTTGTGAGTTTCCAGATGTCTTTCCTGAAGAGTTACCAGGTATGCCTCCGGATCATGAGGTTGAGTTTGTCATTGAACTTGAACCTGGTACTGCTCCTATTTCCAAGCGGCCTTATAAAATGGGTCCTGCTGAGTTGGCTGAACTTAAACGTCAGTTGGATGAACAAGAGAAGTTGGGTTTCATTCAGCACAGTACTTCTTCTTGGGGTAGTCCAACCATCTTTGTGAAGAAGCGAGACAAGACTGATAGACTTTGTGTTGACTATCGGGCACTCAATGCTAAAACAATCAAGAATAAATATCCCCTTCCGCGGATTAATGATCTCTTCGATCAGCTAGCTGGAGTTGTGGTATTCTCTAAGCTTGATTTGAGAAGTGGTTACCATCAAATCAAGATTCGCAAGGAAGATGTTCCCAAAACAGCTTTCACCACCCGCTATGGCTTGTATGAGTACACGGTCATGTCTTTCGGTCTCACCAATGCACCTGCCACCTTCTCGAGGCTTATGAACTCGGTTTTCATGGAGTATCTTGATAAGTTCGTTGTGGTCTATCTGGATGACATTCTAGTCTTTTCTAAGTCAAAAGAAGAACATGAAGAACACCTTCGATGTGTCCTAAACAAGCTTCGTGAGAACCGCCTGTATGCAAAGTTCTCCAAGTGTGAGTTTTGGCTGCCTCAAGTCACCTACCTTGGTCACGTCATCTCTGCTAAGGGCATTGCCGTCAACCCAGAAACTATTGAGACAATTATGGACTGGCTTCCACCCATAAATGTCAAAGAAGTCCGAAGTTTCCTTGGTTTGGCCAGTTACTGTCGTCGTTTCGTTCAAAACTTCTCAAAGATTGCGAAGCCTCTTACCGATATCCTCAAGAAAGGCAAGAAATATCTTTGGACTCCTGCATGTCAAGCAAGCTTTGAAACACTCAAAGAGAAGCTCACTTCCACACCAGTCTTGGTTCCTCCAGATACATCAAAGCCTTTCCAAATATTCTGTGATGCTTCGTTGCAAGGATTGGGTGCGGTCCTTATGCAAGAAAAACAAGTTGTTGCTTATGCCTCTCGTCAGTTGAAGAAGCATGAGATCAACTACCCTACACATGACCTCGAACTCGCAGCAGTTGTCTTTGCTTTGAAAGTATGGAGGCATTACTTGCTTGGCAACCGTTGTGAGATCTTTTCTGATCACAAGAGTCTGAAGTATATATTCACACAGCCTGATCTCAACCTTCGTCAGAGGAGGTGGATTGAAACAATCAATGATTTCGATTTGACCATCAACTACACCCCGGGCAAAGCTAATGTCATGGCAGATGCTCTCAGCCGAAAAGCTTATGTCAACAACCTCATGATGGAAGAACAACAGCCTCTCTTGTGCAAAGAATTCCGCAAGCTAAACCTTGAAATTGTGGATCAAGGTTATCTTCTGAACCTTCTAGCAACACCTCTCTTGGAAGAAAAGGTCTGTTCCATTCAGCTTGGGGATCCTTACACTAAAAAGATCATCTCCAACATTCAACTTCCGAAGTATGAGTCTTTCCACGTTGACGACCAAGGCACTCTTTTCTTTGAACACCGGATGTTTGTTCCGAACTACCCGGGTTTAAGAGAGCAAGTTCTCAAGGAGGCGCATGATTCTGTTCTTTCTATCCACCCTGGCAGCACTAAGATGTACATGGACTTGAAAACACAATATTGGTGGCCTGGTTTGAAATGATATTGTGCCAAGTATGTCTCAGAGTGCAATGTTTGTCGCAGAGTTAAAGCTGTCCATCGGAAACCTTCCGGTCTTCTACAGCCATTGAAGCCTTCGGAATGGAAATGGGAGAAAGTAGAGATGGACTTCATCACTGGTTTTCCAAGGTTGCAGAAGGGCAACAATGCAATCTTTGTTGTCATTGACAGGCTTTCCAAAGTAGCTCAATTCTTTCCAATCAAGGAAACGATTTCTGCAATTCAGTTGGCTGAGCTCTATATAAACAGAATTGTCTCTCTGTATGGAGTCCCTCTTGAGATCAGTTCAGACCGTGGAAGCATCTTCACTTCCAAGTTCTGGGGAAGTTTCCAAAATGCTTTGGGAACCAAACTAAACTTCAGCACAGCTTACCACCCTCAGTCGCAAAGACAAGTTGAAAGGATCAATCAAATTCTAGAAGATATGCTTCGTGCTTGCGTTATCTCTTTCGGCATGAAGTGGGAAGAATGTCTTCCTTATGCGGAATTCTCTTACAACAACAGTTTCCAGAAAAGTCTAAAGATGGCACCATTTGAGGCTCTCTATGGTCGCAAGTGCAGAACTCCGATTGGTTGGTCGGGCGCAGGTGAAAGAATATTGTTTGGCCCCGACATTGTAACTCAAGCGGAAGAGAAAGTTCACATCATTCTTGAAAATCTGAAGATTGCTCAAAGTCGCCAGAAGAGCAATTATGACAGAAAGCACACGGACATGGAGTATGTCCCTGGTGATCTCGTTTACCTTCGTGTCACTCCCATGAGAGGTACGCACCGCTTTGGTATCAAAGGAAAGCTGGCTCCTAGATACATCGGTCCTTTCAAAATTCGTGGAAGAAGAGGAGAATTTGCTTATGCTCTTGAGCTCCCTGAACAACTCAAAGTCCATGATGTTTTTCACATCTCTCAACTCAAGAAGTGCTTCAAGGATCCCGGCAGGACCGTGGACCATGAACTCATCAATCTCCAAGAAGATCTGTCTTATCAAGAACACCCCACAAAAATTATTGAAGTCGTAGAGAGAAGGACTCGCAACAAGTCCATCAAGTTCTGCAAGGTGCAGTGGTCGCACCATTCCGTTGATGAAGCCACCTGGGAACGTGAAGATGAGCTCCGTTCCAAGTATCCTACCCTCTTTGAGTCTTCTTCTTCCTAGAATCTCGGGGCGAGATTCCTGTTTAGTGGGGAGAGTTGTAGCATCCCAATTGTCTAGCAATTGTAATGCTACTTGTCCTAGTAAGATAATGGCTACTTCATATATATTATTGTTGCATCATAATTATATCATGCTCATGTCATCATGCCACCTTGCATTTGAGCATCATATAAAACTCTTTTTCTTTTGGTTTTTCTCTCACATGCATTAATAATTGTATTTGCCTCTTGATATTGTATTTGGCTTTTGATATATTGCTTAATGCCCAAGTTGAGTTGGGGGCATATCTTTTATTTCCATTCCACCACCTTTCTCTTCCACCATTTTATAATCCCACCATCCCATTAACTATGAGCTTGTAATTCTTTTTCTTTTGAAATTATATCCTAGCTCATGTGGTTTGGGGTGGATCAATCTTCCAAATTCTTTGCTTGGCTTATTTACCACTGCTTGGAAATTCATAAGATTAATGCCATCATATTATTATTGTTTTCTCATAATAAATCATGGCATTATTATTTTTGCATGGGCCATGCACATTTCTCCACCACCTTTTTGCTCCTTTGGTTTTTCCTTTATTTTAAGTGGATCTTTACTTCATGGGTCATCTCTTTTCCTTCCACCATTCCAAATCCTCATCTATATCTATTTCTTTTATTTTGTTTTTCTCTCATGCATGAACCACATGAGGCCTATTCCACAATTCTTTTCTTTTTCTTTTCTTGGAATTCTTTTTCTCCTCCACCTCATGTCAATTCTAGCACTCACCATGTTCCACTTGGGATGATCTTACCACATTCTTTTCTTTTATTTTTTTATTTATCTACATGCATGAGCCATGTGTGATCTTTTCCACCTAATTCTTTTCTTCCTCTTTCTTTCTTTCTTTCTTGTCTCTCTTCCACATTAGATCATGCGAGCTCAAGCCCCTTGGATCTTCTTGTTTTGGTCTCATAATCAAAAATTAAAATCTAAATATCTAAATAAACCTAACCTAGCTTTTTCCTCTCTCTCTCTAATTCTCTCCTAAACCCTAACCTATTCCACTCTCTCTCCCTCTCTCTCTAACCTGCTGGGCACCACCTGGCCACCTCTCCCTGGCCCACACCTAGCCACCCTAGCCTAGCCATGCCCTAACCCTAGCCATGTCCAAGCCTAGCCGAGCTACCCCTCCCCTCTCTTTCTTTATCCACCTAGGCGAGCTACCCCACCTGCCTGTCCCTCTCTCCAGCCAGAGCCCCACTTGCAGCCCCCTCCCCGCGCTGCCCATCCCCTGGACAAGCCCAGCCGGCCGAGCACGTGCTCGAGGGAGAAAAAGGGCAAAGCCCTAGCCCCTTTTCTCTGCCGTGCCCCAGCTGCCCTCCTCCTTCTCTCCCTCCTTTTTCTCCTCCCGCACGCCTCTCAAGGATCACCCAGATCCACCCCGAGACGCCCTCCTCTCCTCCTTCTTCCTCCCCAACGTCCACCACCTGCCGCCGTTCGCCGCCAGGTACCAACCCGCCCCGATGAACCAGCCGAGCAGCGCGACCGTGAAGTGGCGGAGAAGATCGAGCACGCCCCCCTGCGACGCCCCGTGCCCGCCGACGTGGACGGAGAAGCTCCCCAGCAACCCCGCGCCTCGCCGCTCTTCGAAACCCGAGCCCGCCGGTGCGTCTGCGTCCTCGCCGCTCCAGAGCCTCCCCGACCGATCCAACACCGCCAGGCAAACCGAAGTGAGCCCCTCCCTCTCCCGGACAACCTCCTCTTCTTCGTCGTGGTCTAGCCTCGCCGTGCGTTTCGTCGAGCAGCCTCCGCGCGCTAGAGCTCGCCAGCATCTGCCGCTCTCCCGCGCCACGCAAGCCCTATCTAGCCCGCGCCCACCTCCCAGTCAGCTCCCCTAGCCCTACCGCACCGGCTCGCACCCTCAGCGCGCTCCCCCGCGTCCCCGGATCGATCCCCCGCCCCGCGCCGTGCGCCAGACTCGCGTCAGACGCGTGAAGATGATAAACAGTACCGGGCCCGTTGTCATTTTCTAAAAAGCCCCCCACCTTTTTATTTTCCTCAACCCGCGCTCCTCTCAGCCCCACCAGTCAGCCATGCCTGAAGTTTAGCAGAAAACCCCCCCAGCTTTCCTGGCCGCAACCCGCGGTCCAGCTGGTGCCCCACCAGTCAGCCGCTGGGGCCTTTCCCACTGGCACGTGGCCCCTTCCGCCGCTGGCCCGCCTGTCAGCCGCTGTGGGTAAGCCAGACCCGCGTGCAAAACGCGTTTTCGCGCGCGTGTGGCCCAGTCAGCGAAGCCCCACCCGTCAGTGCCTGTGTCTGAGTTTGCCTGCGGTGTAAAAAGTAATTCCCTGAGTCTGTTTTTATTCAAATCTTTTTCAAATTAATTTAAATTCAAATTCTTTTCAGATTCAAATAATTTTTAAAATACAAATCCGAATAATACAAATAATATATGTTTTGGAATCAGAAAAATGTGAGGAATCCAAATATGCACTTCAAAATATATTTTTAACACTTTAATTTTAGATATGATTAAAATTAGAATAAAAATGCCCTTTTCCTTATTTAATTAATAACTTTTGTTTTATAACTCCAAATTTGACAAATAATATGTCTAAATCGATCAGCGCGACGAGCCCGTTCTATTTATGCAGTCCTTGTTCTGAATTGAAGCATGCATCATGTTGTCATTTAAAATCTGAACTGTTTATGACAATAAAACTTGGGCAAATAAATAATAAAGTGCTTTATTTCTTGTATCCACCCCTCACCTTTGCCATGCTACTTTAATGCCATGTAATTGTGCATCATTCATCATGGCATGCTTGGTTGCTTGTTGCATTTTAATTCATATGCTTGTGCACTTTATTTATGTTGGCCCTTGTTTGTTTGGTTCTTCTTCGAATAGACGCCCAGCAGGAGAATTACCAGGAATCCCAGGAGTATTACCCAGATCCATCTCTCGCTTCAACTGAGCTGCCAGGAAAGCACTACCACATGCTTGCATACATACAGTACCTATTGCCTCTATCTTATTCTTGCATAATTGAGTCGCGATTGCATTAAATTGAATCCCAAGTACTGCATAGCCTTTACTTTTAAACCACACCAAGCCTGTTCCGGTCCCATGAGCCATTACTACAGGAGTTGTTTGAGCCATGCGAGTCGTACAAAAGCATGAGTAGGGTATGTGAGTGTCTGATGGATAACGAGGTACCTAAACAACATAACCTGAGTAGTAATGGGATAACTAATGAAAGAGGCACCGGTGAGCAATATCTGCTATTTGGTTTTTCATGCTCACTTGTGTCCCGTAGGACCCCGAGTACTTGATTCCTGTTCCTTGACTATTCGCACTATCCACATCCGGGAGGCCTTATGGACCCCCCTGAGCCAGAGCTTGATTCATTTTTATTTCTTGGGGCCACAATTAGTTTGGGGTTTTATTACTATCCTGTACTTATGCCATGTTACTGCTTTATTTAAGATTGTGCGAGGAGCACCTGTACTGTTTTGGATCGTGACACGTTTTCGCTGTATCGACAAGCCCAGTCACATTTTCGGGTTCCCAGTCGTTTACCGCCGTCCACACAAACCTTGGGTCCATCTCGGAGCCGGCCAACTTCGTTGCGGGTAGCTTAATGGGGTGGCCCCCTGAAATATTTCTGAATCCTGTGATTGCTTTGTCGTGAATGCCTCGTTGGGTTTTGATTTGGTTTTTCCGAGGTTGATCGAGTGTGTGTTGCTATTCGTGCACCCCTGCAGGGTAAATCTTTCTGAAAGCCGTGTCCGCGGTTATGGACGACTTGGAGCACAGTTTCTCGATCATAGACAAGTATAACTGAAGTACCGCTTTTAATTTGACTAAGTACTTGACTAGTAAATAGTGCAATACTCATGGAATGGTTAATAAAACTGCCAACGGATGATGGGGTCTTGTTCGTCCGCTTCCTCGTTGGTAAGCGAGGAGGAGGATGGATCTGTTAATTTTACTGTTATAACTGTTGTTCTTAATTCCCGGACTTCCGTCTATCATTGGTTAGGCGGAAGGTTAGCGAGTCTCTATAGAATTGTTAGATATTATCTTTTGCTGCAATTGCGTCACCCCAGGTTGTGTCCCCTTTAGTGGCATAAAGACTTGCTGAGTACCCCTAGGGTCTCACACGATAAATTGTTTGATTCAGATGAACAGGTGTACCCGCAAGATGGATACTGGGTGGAAGAGACAGATGATGTTGGCAACGATCATTCGGTGTAGAGATTCCGGGAACGGGGATCCGTGTGATCTGTGGGCGGGATGTGTTTATTTATGGGGCATCTTATGCCAATTTGCTTCTTATCCATACTCGGATCTTGTTTTCCGCTTCCGCCTGTTACTCTGATGTGTGATGTATGAGGAGCTATCCTAAATTATTATATCTATCTAGGACATTTGGATCTTGCCATATGGCGTTGCAATATTTCTATTTATTTTAGATGGAATGGCTCTGAGGACTGTTGTATGTGGCTTGCATACATACTCACTTGTGTATGTAGTTGATCCCTTCGCCTGCCGATTACGCCGCTCGTTCTTTTCCCGTTGTTTGAAAGTGGTTAGGACGGCCGAAAGGTCTACCGTGAGTGGACCTGGGCCCCGCCGTACTATTTTAACCACTTTCGTTCATCCAGGCATTAACTAAGAGCGTAATTCACCGAGGTAGTTACAATTGGTATCAGAGCCATCCCGCCCTTCAGGGTCTCAGCCAAAATGGTCGTTGTCAGTCTAGCAAATATTTTGGTAGTTATGTATATTAGGGAAAAACAAAACGTGAGAGTAGGACTGCTTCCATTTTTCTTCTTACCCACTCACCCACCCTTTTTCTGGTAAGGAAGTGTAACGTTTTCAATCCTCTTCTAAACTTCAAACTAGGATTCACGTGTTCTGGGTTCCGTAGTACCGTAGGTTATGTGTGTGTGTGTGAATTCCTTGTCTATCTGTTGCATCCAAATGTTGTTACTATCTGCCTTTTGGTTATCAACTGTTGGTACATTCCCTACCGACAGTCTCTTGTAAACCGACGCAATCTATTCTGATTTGTTGTACACCGATGCGATTTATCTTACTCTTTGTGATCCGATGTTATCTTGTTGGGGTGTTCTTTTCCGTAGTTACCAATCTTTAGGGTCATCTTAAGAAGAAGTTGTTGGGATATGTATTTTACTGATTCATGTGCAGGAGTAATGATTTGAGTGCGGGATGGAGTCGCGACCATACCACTACTTTTGTCATTTGCTTTTGTATATTGAACTAGTAGAGTTACTAATCTTGATTCGTTAAGTGGTTTTGCGCATATAGTGGTATTTTAATGCTGAAATTTGCGGAAAATTTTTCTTTGTCAGTTTGTATACCACACTCCTTGTTCAGTCGTGTGTGCTATGCTTAATATCTTCTAATTGCCTTGAACTTTGTTGATATTTTCATATCATCTCAGTGAATTGCATTCCTTAATCTTGATTAATTCCATTTTAGTACTATTTTGGATTATTATCATTCTCCATTATAGTACTGACTTGTGTTTTATATCGATCACAGGATGGCACCACCACGCCGTTCTGAGGAGGATATACCACCTGAACTTGGGGCCGCTTTGGCAAGTATTGCAAATGCTTTGGGCACTATGCAGCAGAACCAGCAGCGCTTCGAGGAAAGTGTGAGGAGGAATGAGTTTGCTCCGCTACCTCCACCTCCCAAGCGAGGAGACATCAAGAGTTTTCTCAAGTTCAACCCACGCCAATTTGAAGTGTCTCATCAGCCACTTGATGCGGATGATTGGCTTCGTGAAGTGTCAAGGTTGCTGATGACTGCGGATGTTCCCGAGCAAGAATGGGTCAAGTGTGCTACTCACCTTCTGAAGGGAGATGCAGCTCTCTGGTGGGAAAATTATCTCAAGGCAGATCTTTCTGGTTTTCATCCTACTTGGGAGCGATTCACTGCTGCTTTCAAAGAGCAATATCTGTCAGAAATTGTCATGGAAAGGATGAAGGAAGTGTTTCTCAACCTCAAGCAGGGCACTGACAATGTCAACACCTACATTAGAAACTTCATGAACCTGTCTCGTTATGGTGGCGATGAGATCTCTGATGACAAGAAGAAGCAAAAGAGGTGTTTGAGGAGTCAAAGAAACACAGCCGTGATACAGCAAGCTCTTCTGCTATGACAGCTCCTTCTAAGCGTCGTGTCTGGGTTCCTAACACCCCACCGTCGCTCCCTGCTCCACCAAGACCTTCAAGCTACGCACCAAGGCCACCAAACTCCTTCACTGCGGCTCCCAGGGGCTACAACCACAACTACCCTGGAGCGCCTGGCGGAGTCCCTGGCTACGTTGCTCCACGTCCACCTGGTGCTTGCTATACTTGTGGAAACACTGGGCATCAGCACTGGAATTGTCCTATGAACAACAAAGCTCTTCCACCACCACCTCCAAGACCCGCGGCTAGTGCTCCTATGATTCGTGCACCTCCACCTCGGGCTCTCAGCATCAACACTAAGCCGGGATCTACGGTTGCTCATGCCAACTTTGTCAACGCCGCTCAAGCTGAGCATGCTCCTGGAGTTGTCATGGGTATGCTTTCTGTTAACTCAGTTCCTGCACGAGTTTTGTTTGATTCTGGTGCTTCGCATTCTTTCGTTTCTCACAAGTTTGCTCATGAGAAAGATCTGGCTATGGTTCCTTTACTACACCGTCTTGTGGTACAATCTCCTGGGTCAAACATGAGGGCTGCTCATATCAGCCATGGCAATCAAATTGAGATTGGTGGTTCTTCGTTTCCGGCTTCCTTAATTATTCTGGGCAATTCTAATATTGATGTTATCTTGGGCATGGATTGGTTGACAGCAAATGCAGCTGTGATTGATTGTGCTGAACGTTCGGTTTCTCTGAAAATTCCTGAAGGCCATATAGTCTATTCTCCAAGTCTGACTCCTGCAATTCAGCTTTATTCTTTGGCGGCTCTGAATGATGATGCTATGGAAGGTATTCAGAGTGTTCCTGTAGTTTGTGAGTTTCCAGATGTCTTTCCTGAAGAGTTACCAGGTATGCCTCCGGATCATGAGGTTGAGTTTGTCATTGAACTTGAACCTGGTACTGCTCCTATTTCCAAGCGGCCTTATAAAATGGGTCCTGCTGAGTTGGCTGAACTTAAACGTCAGTTGGATGAACAAGAGAAGTTGGGTTTCATTCAGCACAGTACTTCTTCTTGGGGTAGTCCAACCATCTTTGTGAAGAAGCGAGACAAGACTGATAGACTTTGTGTTGACTATCGGGCACTCAATGCTAAAACAATCAAGAATAAATATCCCCTTCCGCGGATTAATGATCTCTTCGATCAGCTAGCTGGAGTTGTGGTATTCTCTAAGCTTGATTTGAGAAGTGGTTACCATCAAATCAAGATTCGCAAGGAAGATGTTCCCAAAACAGCTTTCACCACCCGCTATGGCTTGTATGAGTACACGGTCATGTCTTTCGGTCTCACCAATGCACCTGCCACCTTCTCGAGGCTTATGAACTCGGTTTTCATGGAGTATCTTGATAAGTTCGTTGTGGTCTATCTGGATGACATTCTAGTCTTTTCTAAGTCAAAAGAAGAACATGAAGAACACCTTCGATGTGTCCTAAACAAGCTTCGTGAGAACCGCCTGTATGCAAAGTTCTCCAAGTGTGAGTTTTGGCTGCCTCAAGTCACCTACCTTGGTCACGTCATCTCTGCTAAGGGCATTGCCGTCAACCCAGAAACTATTGAGACAATTATGGACTGGCTTCCACCCATAAATGTCAAAGAAGTCCGAAGTTTCCTTGGTTTGGCCAGTTACTGTCGTCGTTTCGTTCAAAACTTCTCAAAGATTGCGAAGCCTCTTACCGATATCCTCAAGAAAGGCAAGAAATATCTTTGGACTCCTGCATGTCAAGCAAGCTTTGAAACACTCAAAGAGAAGCTCACTTCCACACCAGTCTTGGTTCCTCCAGATACATCAAAGCCTTTCCAAATATTCTGTGATGCTTCGTTGCAAGGATTGGGTGCGGTCCTTATGCAAGAAAAACAAGTTGTTGCTTATGCCTCTCGTCAGTTGAAGAAGCATGAGATCAACTACCCTACACATGACCTCGAACTCGCAGCAGTTGTCTTTGCTTTGAAAGTATGGAGGCATTACTTGCTTGGCAACCGTTGTGAGATCTTTTCTGATCACAAGAGTCTGAAGTATATATTCACACAGCCTGATCTCAACCTTCGTCAGAGGAGGTGGATTGAAACAATCAATGATTTCGATTTGACCATCAACTACACCCCGGGCAAAGCTAATGTCATGGCAGATGCTCTCAGCCGAAAAGCTTATGTCAACAACCTCATGATGGAAGAACAACAGCCTCTCTTGTGCAAAGAATTCCGCAAGCTAAACCTTGAAATTGTGGATCAAGGTTATCTTCTGAACCTTCTAGCAACACCTCTCTTGGAAGAAAAGGTCTGTTCCATTCAGCTTGGGGATCCTTACACTAAAAAGATCATCTCCAACATTCAACTTCCGAAGTATGAGTCTTTCCACGTTGACGACCAAGGCACTCTTTTCTTTGAACACCGGATGTTTGTTCCGAACTACCCGGGTTTAAGAGAGCAAGTTCTCAAGGAGGCGCATGATTCTGTTCTTTCTATCCACCCTGGCAGCACTAAGATGTACATGGACTTGAAAACACAATATTGGTGGCCTGGTTTGAAATGATATTGTGCCAAGTATGTCTCAGAGTGCAATGTTTGTCGCAGAGTTAAAGCTGTCCATCGGAAACCTTCCGGTCTTCTACAGCCATTGAAGCCTTCGGAATGGAAATGGGAGAAAGTAGAGATGGACTTCATCACTGGTTTTCCAAGGTTGCAGAAGGGCAACAATGCAATCTTTGTTGTCATTGACAGGCTTTCCAAAGTAGCTCAATTCTTTCCAGTCAAGGAAACGATTTCTGCAATTCAGTTGGCTGAGCTCTATATAAACAGAATTGTCTCTCTGTATGGAGTCCCTCTTGAGATCAGTTCAGACCGTGGAAGCATCTTCACTTCCAAGTTCTGGGGAAGTTTCCAAAATGCTTTGGGAACCAAACTAAACTTCAGCACAGCTTACCACCCTCAGTCGCAAAGACAAGTTGAAAGGATCAATCAAATTCTAGAAGATATGCTTCGTGCTTGCGTTATCTCTTTCGGCATGAAGTGGGAAGAATGTCTTCCTTATGCGGAATTCTCTTACAACAACAGTTTCCAGAAAAGTCTAAAGATGGCACCATTTGAGGCTCTCTATGGTCGCAAGTGCAGAACTCCGATTGGTTGGTCGGGCGCAGGTGAAAGAATATTGTTTGGCCCCGACATTGTAACTCAAGCGGAAGAGAAAGTTCACATCATTCTTGAAAATCTGAAGATTGCTCAAAGTCGCCAGAAGAGCAATTATGACAGAAAGCACACGGACATGGAGTATGTCCCTGGTGATCTCGTTTACCTTCGTGTCACTCCCATGAGAGGTACGCACCGCTTTGGTATCAAAGGAAAGCTGGCTCCTAGATACATCGGTCCTTTCAAAATTCGTGGAAGAAGAGGAGAAGTTGCTTATGCTCTTGAGCTCCCTGAACAACTCAAAGTCCATGATGTTTTTCACATCTCTCAACTCAAGAAGTGCTTCAAGGATCCCGGCAGGACCGTGGACCATGAACTCATCAATCTCCAAGAAGATCTGTCTTATCAAGAACACCCCACAAAAATTATTGAAGTCGTAGAGAGAAGGACTCGCAACAAGTCCATCAAGTTCTGCAAGGTGCAGTGGTCGCACCATTCCGTGGATGAAGCCACCTGGGAACGTGAAGATGAGCTCCGTTCCAAGTATCCTACCCTCTTTGAGTCTTCTTCTTCCTAGAATCTCGGGGCGAGATTCCTGTTTAGTGGGGGAGAGTTGTAGCATCCCAATTGTCTAGCAATTGTAATGCTACTTGTCCTAGTAAGATAATGGCTACTTCATATATATTATTGTTGCATCATAATTATATCATGCTCATGTCATCATGCCACCTTGCATTTGAGCATCATATAAAACTCTTTTTCTTTTGGTTTTTCTCTCACATGCATTAATAATTGTATTTGCCTCTTGATATTGTATTTGGCTTTTGATATATTGCTTAATGCCCAAGTTGAGTTGGGGGCATATCTTTTATTTCCATTCCACCACCTTTCTCTTCCACCATTTTATAATCCCACCATCCCATTAACTATGAGCTTGTAATTCTTTTTCTTTTGAAATTATATCCTAGCTCATGTGGTTTGGGGTGGATCAATCTTCCAAATTCTTTGCTTAGCTTATTTACCACTGCTTGGAAATGCATAAGATTAATGCCATCATATTATTATTGTTTTCTCATAATAAATCATGGCATTATTATTTTTGCATGGGCCATGCACATTTCTCCACCACCTTTTTGCTCCTTTGGTTTTTCCTTTATTTTAAGTGGATCTTTACTTCATGGGTCATCTCTTTTCCTTCCACCATTCCAAATCCTCATCTATATCTATTTCTTTTATTTTGTTTTTCTCTCATGCATGAACCACATGAGGCCTATTCCACAATTCTTTTCTTTTTCTTTTCTTGGAATTCTTTTTCTCCTCCACCTCATGTCAATTCTAGCACTCACCATGTTCCACTTGGGATGATCTTACCACATTCTTTTCTTTTATTTTTTTATTTATCTACATGCATGAGCCATGTGTGATCTTTTCCACCTAATTCTTTTCTTCCTCTTTCTTTCTTTCTTTCTTGTCTCTCTTCCACATTAGATCATGCGAGCTCAAGCCCCTTGGATCTTCTTGTTTTGGTCTCATAATCAAAAATTAAAATCTAAATATCTAAATAAACCTAACCTAGCTTTTTCCTCTCTCTCTCTAATTCTCTCCTAAACCCTAACCTATTCCACTCTCTCTCCCTCTCTCTCTAACCTGCTGGGCACCACCTGGCCACCTCTCCCTGGCCCACACCCAGCCACCCTAGCCTAGCCATGCCCTAACCCTAGCCATGTCCAAGCCTAGCCGAGCTACCCCTCCCCTCTCTTTCTTTATCCACCTAGGCGAGCTACCCCACCTGCCTGTCCCTCTCTCCAGCCAGAGCCCCACTTGCAGCCCCCTCCCCGCGCTGCCCATCCCCTGGACAAGCCCAGCCGGCCGAGCACGTGCTCGAGGGAGAAAAAGGGCAAAGCCCTAGCCCCTTTTCTCTGCCGTGCCCCAGCTGCCCTCCTCCTTCTCTCCCTCCTTTTTCTCCTCCCGCACGCCTCTCAGGGCTCACCCAGATCCACCCCGAGACGCCCTCCTCTCCTCCTTCTTCCTCCCCAACGTCCACCACCTGCCGCCGTTCGCCGCCAGGTACCAACCCGCCCCGATGAACCAGCCGAGCAGCGCGACCGTGAAGTGGCGGAGAAGATCGAGCACGCCCCCCTGCGACGCCCCGTGCCCGCCGACGTGGACGGAGAAGCTCCCCAGCAACCCCGCGCCTCGCCGCTCTCCGAAACCCTAGCCCGCCGGTGCGTCTGCGTCCTCGCCGCTCCACAGCCTCCCCGACCGATCCAACACCACCAGGCAAACTGCGGTGAGCCCCTCCCTCTCTCGGACAACCTCCTCTTCTTCGTCGTGGTCTAGCCTCGTCGTGCGTTTCGTCGAGCAGCCTCCGCGCGCTAGAGCTCGCCAGCATCTGCCGCTCTCCCGCGCCACGCAAGCCCTATCTAGCCCGCGCCCACCTCCCAGTCAGCTCCCCTAGCCTTACCGCACCGGCTCGCTCCCTCAGCGCGCTCCCCCGCGTCCCCGGATCGATCCCCCGCCCCACGCCGTGCGCCAGACTCGCGTCAGACGCGCGAACACGATAAACAGTACCGGGCCCGTTGTCATTTTCTAAAAAGCCCCCCACCTTTTTATTTTCCTCAACTCGTGCTCCTCTCAGCCCCACCAGTCAGCCACGCCCGAAGTTTAGCAGAAAACCCCCCAGCTTTCCTGGCCGCAACCCGCGGTCCAGCTGGTGCCCCACCAGTCAGCCGCTGGGGCCTTTCCCACTGGCACGTGGCCCCTTCCGCCGCTGGCCCGCCTGTCAGCCGCTGTGGGTAAGCCAGACCCGCGTGCAAAACGCGTTTTCGCGCGCGTGTGGCCCAGTCAGCGAAGCCCCACCCGTCAGTGCCTGTTTCTGAGTTTGCCTGCGGTGTAAAAAGTAATTCCCCGAGTCTGTTTTTATTCAAATCTTTTTCAAATTAATTTAAATTCAAATTCTTTTCAGATTCAAATAATTTTTAAAATACAAATCCAAATAATAAAAATAATATATGTTTTGGAATCAGAAAAATGTGAGGAATCGAAATATGCACTTCAAAATATATTTTTAACACTTTAATTTTCGATATGATTAAAATTACAATAAAAATGCCCTTTTCCTTATTTAATTAATAACTTTTGTTTTATAACTCCAAATTTGACAAATAATATGTCTAAATCGATCAGCGCGACGAGCCCGTTCTATTTATGCAGTCCTTGTTCTGAATTGAAGCATGCATCATGTTGTCATTTAAAATCTGAACTGTTTATGACAATAAAACTTGGGCAAATAAATAATAAAGTGCTTTATTTCTTGTATCCACCCCTCACCTTTGCCATGCTACTTTAATGCCATGTAATTGTGCATCATTCATCATGGCATGCTTGGTTGCTTGTTGCATTTTAATTCATATGCTTGTGCACTTTATTTATGTTGGCCCTTGTTTGTTTGGTTCTTCTTCGAATAGACGCCCAGCAGGAGAATTACCAGGAATCCCAGGAGTATTACCCAGATCCATCTCTCGCTTCAACTGAGCTGCCAGGAAAGCACTACCACATGCTTGCATACATACAGTACCTATTGCCTCTATCTTATTCTTGCATAATTGAGTCGCGATTGCATTAAATTGCATAGCCTTTACTTTTAAACCACACCAAGCCTGTTCCGGTCCCATGAGCCATTACTACAGGAGTTGTTTGAGCCATGCGAGTCGTAGAAAAGCATGAGTAGGGTATGTGAGTGTCTGATGGATAACGAGGTACCTAAACAACATAACCTGAGTAGTAATGGGATAACTAATGAAAGAGGCACCGGTGAGCAATATCTGCTATTTGGTTTTTCATGCTCACTTGTGTCCCGTAGGACCCCGAGTACTTGATTCCTGTTCCTTGACTATTCGCACTATCCACATCCGGGAGGCCTTATGGACCCCCCTGAGCCAGAGCTTGATTCATTTTTATTTCTTGGGGCCACAATTAGTTTGGGGTTTTATTACTATCCTGTACTTATGCCATGTTACTGCTTTATTTAAGATTGTGCGAGGAGCACCTGTACTGTTTTGGATCGTGACACGTTTTCGCTGTATCGACAAGCCCAGTCACATTTTCGGGTTCCCAGTCGTTTACCGCCGTCCACACAAACCTTGGGTCCATCTCGGAGCCGGCCAACTTCGTTGCGGGTAGCTTAATGGGGTGGCCCCCTGAAATATTTCTGAATCCTGTGATTGCTTTGTCGTGAATGCCTCGTTGGGTTTTGATTTGGTTTTTCCGAGGTTGATCGAGTGTGTGTTGCTATTCGTGCACCCCTGCAGGGTAAATCTTTCTGAAAGCCGTGTCCGCGGTTATGGACGACTTGGAGCACAGTTTCTCGATCATAGACAAGTATAACTGAAGTACCGCTTTTAATTTGACTAAGTACTTGACTAGTAAATAGTGCAATACTCATGGAATGGTTAATAAAACTGCCAACGGATGATGGGTCTTGTTCGTCCGCTTCCTCGTTGGTAAGCGAGGAGGAGGATGGATCTGTTAATTTTACTGTTATAACTGTTGTTCTTAATTCCCGGACTTCCGTCTATCATTGGTTAGGCGGAAGGTTAGCGAGTCTCTATAGAATTGTTAGATATTATCTTTTGCTGCAATTGCGTCACCCCAGGTTGTGTCCCCTTTAGTGGCATAAAGACTTGCTGAGTACCCCTAGGGTCTCACACGATAAATTGTTTGATTCAGATGAAAAGGTGTACCCGCAAGATGGATACTGGGTGGAAGAGACAGATGATGTTGGCAACGATCATTCGGTGTAGAGATTCCGGGAATGGTGATCCGTGTGATCTGTGGGCGGGATGTGTTTATTTATGGGGCATCTTATGCCAATTTGCTTCTTATCCGTACTTGGATCTTGTTTTCCGCTTCCGCCTGTTACTCTGATGTGTGATGTATGAGGAGCTATCCTAAATTATTATATCTATCTAGGACATTTGGATCTTGCCGTATGGCGTTGCAATATTTCTATTTCTTTTAGATGGAATGGCTCTGAGGACAGTTGTATGTGGCTTGCATACATACTCACTTGTGTATGTAGTTGATCCCTTCGCCTGCCGATTACGCCGCTCGTTCTTGTCCCGTTGTTTGAAAGTGGTTAGGACGGCCGAAAGGTCTACCATGAGTGGCCCTGGGCCCCGCCGTACTATTTTAACCACTTTCGTTCATCCAAGCATTAACTAAGAGCGTAATTCACCGAGGTAGTTACAATTGGTATCAGAGCCATCCCGCCCTTCAGAGCGTAACTCTAATGTATCTATGTGGTTTAGGAAAAGAACAAACATGAAATGACTCTAGTGGATCAATGTGATTTAGGAAAAGAACACACATGCAAATGTCACTAGTGGATCAATGTGCCTTAGGAAAAGAACAGACATGCAATGACTCTAGTGGATCCATGTGGTTTAGGAAAAGGAAAAACATGCAATGACACCAGTGGATCCATGTGGTTTAGGAAAAGAACACACATGCAATGACTCAAGTGGATCCATGTGGTTTAGGAAAAGAACACACATGCAATGACCCTAGTGGATCCATGTGGTTGAGGGAAAGAACACACATGCAATGACACCAATGGATCAATGTGGTTTAGGAAAAGAACACACATGCAATGCCACCACTGGATCAATGTGGTTTACGAAAAGAACACACATGCAATGTTACAAGTGGATCCATGTGGTTTAGGAAAAGAACACACATTTAATGACTCTAGTGGATACATGTGGTTGGGGAAAAAGAACACACATGTAATGACTCTAGTGGATCCATGTGGTTTTGTGAAAGAACACACATGCAATGACTCTACTGGATCAATGTGTTTTAGGAAATCAACAAACTTGCAATGACTCTAGTGGATCAATGTGGTGTAGGAAAAGAACACACATGCAATTTCACTAGTGGATCCAGGTGGTTCAGGAAAAGTACACACATACAATGACACAAGTGGATCCATGTGGTTTAGGAAAAGAACACACATGCAATGACAGAAGTGGGTCCATATGGTTTAGGAAAAGAACACACATGCAATGACTCTATTGGATCAATGTGGTTTAGGAAAAGAACACACATCCAATGACTCTAGTGGATACATTTGGTTTAGCAAAAGAACACACATGCAATGATTCTAGTGGATCCATGTGGTTTAGGAAAAGAACACAGATGCAATGACACTAGTGGATTAATGTGGTTTTGGAAAAGAACACGCATGCAATGACACAAGTGGATCAATGTGGTTTAGGAAAATAACACACATGTAATATCTCTAGTGGATCAGTGTACTTTAGGAAAAGAAAACACATGCAATGACTCGAGTGGATCAATGTGGTTTAGGAAAATAACACACATGCAATGACTCTCGTGGATCAATGTGGTGTAGGAGAAGAACACACATGCAATGTCACTAGTGGATCCAGGTGGTTCAGGAAAAGTACGCCAATGCAATGACTCTAGTGGATCCATATGGTTTAGGAAAAGAACACACATGCAATGACTCTAGTGGATCCATGTGGTTTAGGAAAAGAACACACATGCAGTGACACCAGTGGATTAATGTGGTTTATGAAAAACACACACATGCAATGTCACAAGTGGATCCATGTGGTTTAGGAAAAGAACACACATGTAATGACTCTATTGGATCCATCTGGTTTAGGAAAAGAACACGAATGTAATGACTCTAGGGGATCCATGTGGTTTAGGAAAAGAACACACATGCAATGACTCTAGTCGAACAATGTTGTTTAGGAAAAGAACATACATGGAATGTCACTAGGGGATCCATGTGGTTTAGGCAAAGAACGCACATGCAATTACTCTAGTGGATCCATGTGGTTTAGGAAACTAACACACATGCAATGACTCTAGTGGATCTATGTGGTTTAGGAAAAGAACACACATGAAATGACTCTAGTGGATCAATGTGGTTTAGGAAAAGAACACACATGCAATGACTCTAGTGGATCCATGTGGTTTAGGAAAAGGACACACATGTAATGACACCAGTGGATCCATGTGGTTTAGGAAAAGAACACACATGCAATGACTCAAGTGGATCCATGTGGTTTAGGAAACGAACACGCATGCAATGACTCTAGTGGATCCATGTGGTTTAGGGAAAGAACACACATGCAATGACACCAATGGATCATTGTGGTTTGGGAAAAGAACACACATGCAATGACACCACTGGATCAATGTGGTTTACGAAAAGAACACACATGCAATGTTACAAGTGGATCCATGTGGTTTAGGAAAAGAACACACATTTAATGACTCTAGTGGATACATGTGGTTGGGGAAAAAGAACACACATGTAATGACTCTAGTGGATCCATGTGGTTTTGTGAAAGAACACACATGCAATGACTCTACTGGATCAATGTGTTTTAGGAAAACAACAAACTTGCAATGACTCTAGTGGATCAATGTGGTGTAGGAAAAGAACACACATGCAATTTCACTAGTGGATCCAGGTGGTTCAGGAAAAGTACACACATACAATGACACCAGTGGATCCATGTGGTTTAGGAAAAGAACACACATGCAATGACACAAGTGGGTCCATATGGTTTAGGAAAAGAACACACATGCAATGACTCTATTGGATCAATGTGGTTTAGGAAAAGAACACACATCCAATGACTCTAGTGGATACATTTGGTTTAGCAAAAGAACACACATGCAATGATTCTAGTGGATCCATGTGGTTTAGGAAAAGAACACAGATGCAATGACACTAGTGGATTAATGTGGTTTTGGAAAAGAACACGCATGGAATGACACAAGTGGATCAATGTGGTTTAGGAAAATAACACACATGTAATGTCTCTAGTGGATCAATGTAGTTTAGGAAAACAAAACACATGCAATGACTCGAGTGGATCAATGTGGTTTAGGAAAATAACACACATGCAATGCCTCTAGTGGATCAATGTGGTGTAGGACAAGAACACACATGCAATGTCACTAGGGGATCCAGGTGGTTCAGGAAAAGTACACCAATGCAATGACTCTAGTGGATCCATATGGTTTAGGAAAAGAACACACATGCAATGACTCTAGTGGATCCATGTGGTTTAGGAAAATAAGACACATGTAGTGACACCAGTGGATCAATGTGGTTTATGAAAAACACACACATGCAATGTCACAAGTGGATCCATGTGGTTTAGGAAAAGAACACACATGTAATGACTCTAATGGATCCATCTGGTTTAGGAAAAGAACACGAATGTAATGACTCTAGCGGATCCATGTGGTTTAGGAAAAGAACACACATGCAATGACTCTAGTCGAACAATGTTGTTTAGGAAAAGAACATACATGCAATGTCACTAGGGGATCATGTGGTTTAGGCAAAGAACCGCACATGCAATTACTCTAGTGGATCCATGTGGTTTAGGAAACTAACACACATGCAATGACTCTAGTGGATCTATGTGGTTTAGGAAAAGAACACAGATGAAATGACTCTAGTGGATCAATGTGGTTTAGGAAAAGAACACACATGCAAATGTCACTAGTGGATCAATGTGGCTTAGGAAACGAACAGACATGCAATGACTCTAGTGGATCCATGGGGTTTAGGAAAAGGACACACATGCAATGACGCCAGTGGATCCATGTGGTTCAGGAAAAGAACACACATGCAATGACTCAAGTGGATCCATGTGGTTTAGGAAAAGAACACACATGCAATGACTCTAGTGGATCCATGTGGTTTAGGGAAAGAACACACATGCAATGACACCAATGGATCAATGTGGTTTAGGAAAAGAACACACATGCAATGACCCCACTGGATCAATGTGGTTTACGAAAAGAACACACATGCAATGTTACAAGTGGATCCATGTGGTTTAGGAAAAGAACACACATTTAATGACTCTAGTGGATACATGTGCTTGCGGAAAAAGAACACACATGTAATGACTCTAGTGGATCCATGTGGTTTTGTGAAAGAACACACATGCAATGACTCTACTGGATCAATGTGTTTTAGGAAAACAACAAACTTGCAATGACTCTAGTGGATCAATGTGGTGTAGGAAAAGAACACACATGCAATTTCACTAGTGGATCCAGGTGGTTCACGGAAAAGTACACACATACAATGACACCAGTGGATCCATGTGGTTTAGGAAAAGAACACACATGCAATGACACAAGTGGGTCCATATGGTTTAGGAAAAGAACACACATGCAATGACTCTATTGGATCAATGTGGTTTAGGAAAAGAACACACATCCAATGACTCTAGTGGATACATTTGGTTTAGCAAAAGAACACACATGCAATGATTCTAGTGGATCCATGTGGTTTAGGAAAAGAACACAGATGCAATGACACTAGTGGATTAATGTGGTTTTGGAAAAGAACACGCATGCAATGACACAAGTGGATCAATGTGGTTTAGGAAAATAACACACATGTAATGTCTCTAGTGGATCAGTGTACTTTAGGATAACAAAACACATGCAATGACTCGAGTGGATCAATGTGGTTTAGGAAAATAACACACATGCAATGACTCTAGTGGATCAATGTGGTGTAGGACAAGAACACACATGCAATGTCACTAGTGGATCCAGGTGGTTCAGGAAAAGTACGCCAATGCAATGACTCTAGTGGATCCATATGGTTTAGGAAAAGAACACACATGCAATGACTCTAGTGGATCCATGTGGTTTAGGAAAAGAACACACATGCAGTGACACCAGTGGATCAATGTGGTTTATGAAAAACACACACATGCAATGTCACAAGTGGATCCATGTGGTTTAGGAAAAGAACACACATGTAATGACTCTATTGGATCCATCTGGTTTAGGAAAAGA
>CAJUXJ010001251.1:0-22636 GCA_910589775.1 Avena eriantha
CCATAGCTGGATTGTGAAAAGAGCACACATGCAATGACACTAGTGGATCCATATGTGGTATGTGAAAAGAACACACATGCAATGACTCCGGTTGTTGTTAGTAAAAAGAACACACATGCAATATCACTGGTGGATCCATGTGTGGTCTCTGAAGAGAACACACATTTCAGTGACACTTGTGGATCCATATGTGGTATGTGAAAATAACACACATGCAATGATACTGGTGGATCCACAGGTGGATTGTGAAAAGAGCACACATGCAATGACAATGGTGGAACCATATGTGGTTTGTGAAAAGAACACACATGCAATGACTCCAGTTGTTGTTAGTAAAAAGAACACACATGCAATGACACTGGTGGATCCATGTGTGGTCTCTGAAGAGAACACACATGCAATGACTCTGGCTGTTGTTAGTAAAAAGAGCACACATAAAATGCCACTAGTGGATCCATAGGTGTATTGTAAAAAGAACACACATGCAATGACACTGGTGGATCCATAGGTGGTCTCTGAAGAGAGCACACATGCAAGGACACTGGTGGATCCATAGGTGGTCTCTGAAGAGAGCACACATGCAATGACACTGGTGGATCCATAGGTGGATTGTGAAAAGAGCACACATGCAATGACACTGGTGGATCCACATATAAGGAACACACATGGAATGACTCTGGTTGTTGTTAGGAAAAAGAACACACATGCAATGACACTGTTTGATCCATGTGTGGTCTATGAAGAGAATACACATTTCAATGACTCTGGTTGTTGTTAGTAAAAAGAACACACATGCAATGACACTGGTGGATCCATGAGTGGTCTCTGAAGAGAACACACATGCAATGACTCTGGTTGTTGTTAGTAAAAAGAGGACACATGCAATGACACTGGTGGATCCATAGGTGGATTTGAAGGGTTCGTAGCATAGAAAACAAGAAAAATTCCTATGATGGGAACTATACGCCAAGATCTATCTACTAGATACAAGCAACGGGTGGATATATATCCATAGAGAACTTACCCTCGAAGAGAACAGAGCTTTGTTAACGAGTTGGAACTCGTGGATGATGTAGTCGTACACTTGCCGATCTCAAGATTGTGATGAAGTCTAGCAGGTCCGGCTCCAGCACGTCCTTCAGATCCAGCTCCAGCAAGTCCAGCAACACCAAGTCTAGGACCGCAAAGCAGCGGTCGATCCGTGATCGCACACACATCCGGTACCCCGACAACCTCTGTCCCTCGCTCTAGCAAAGCAGCGGAAGCAGCAACTCCTTTCCAGATAAATCCACTGGGAACATGTATCTCGCTAATCCGAGACCATGGGGGAAAATACTAGAGGGGAGAGAGATCCTTCACGAGGAGGTGCTAGGAAGAAGGAGTGAGAGGGGGGCCTTTTATAGGAGGAGGGGAGACCCCTCCCATGGCCGGTGCCCATGGAGGGTGTCCCTTCACCTCCCCCATTCATGTGGTGGTAACCCCCTCCACATTAAAATGCCCCTTCACAATCTCTTTTAAAGTCTCCACTTTAAATGCATTAAATTTCTCTAAATTTAATGCTCTCTCATTTAATAAAACTCTTTTATTATTTTTATTCAGAATTTGGTTAATTACTTTAATTAAAAAACATTCACATAAACCCCCTGCAACATTTCAATATTACATGCAGAACCAATTTCAGCAATTTCACCCGAAACAGTTTCGGTGTCTATTGAAATAATTCCAGCGCTTTCTTAAATATTTATATGAAACATATTTGCTCCAAATGGTGTCGGTATCCCTTAAGTGTGTCACCCTACGGTTCGTGAATAATGCAGACATGATCGAGACCCCTCTCCGATCAATAATCAACAGCGGGACCTAGAGATCCGTACTGATTCCCACATAGTCAACGATGACTCTTGTGATCGTGTGAACCTTTAACGTCATAACTAAATCCCTTTGTCTCGTGATATATTACATGTCCGAGATTCGATCATCGGTATCCAAATACCTAGTTTGATCTCGTTACCGACATGCACTCTTTTCTCGTTCCTGTGATATAACATTCTAGTGATCACATCACTTGCTTGCAAGCTATCTTTTAATGTGATATCACCGAGAGGGCCCAGAGTATATCTATTCGTCATCAGGATGGACAAATCCCACTCTTGATCCATGAGCCTCAACATAACACCTTCATAGTACTGAACCCACCTTTATAATCAGCCTGTTACGGTGTGACGTTTGATGTTATCAAGATACTCCTCCGGTGTTAGCAATTAACATGATCTCATGGTCTAAGGACTAAGATTACTTCATATGATGTTATAGCAATATAAACATAATGACTTTGATCATAATGCTATACTTCGGATGAATGTTCATCACATCATTCCACCAATGTTGTGACCCTCGTTATTAACAACATCCAATGTCCATGATCAGGGAACCTTGATCATATTGTTAATCAACAAGCTAGTTTATATGAGAGGAAGTACTAGGAACTTTGTATTTTGTTTATTAAACACACATGTATGAACGTTTCCAATTAATACAATTATAGCATGCATAATAAACATTTATCATAAACATGGAATAAGATAATAACCACTTTATTATTGCCTCTCGGGCATATTCCCTTCTGTCTCCCACTTGCACTAGAGTCAATAATCTAGTTTGTAAACTTGTATATACAACACCTAGGTGTTGAATATACGCGTTTTCTAGTGGTTAACATAATCTTCGGATCTGGCACTTTCAGGTCCATGTGTATTTGCATGTCTTTGCATCTCTACGCATCACTCATTCTCAAATGAGATGGAATTGTATAAATTTGGTCCTTTGGTGAGACCTTTAGTTTGTTCGGGTTAAAATATGTTGATATTATTGTCATACAATATATCTTCATAGTATTAGCCCACTTTGAACCACACCTAGTTTGATAACAAACTTCTTAACACAAATGCCCTCCTTTGCTGCTACTATAGCAGTCATATACTTAGCCTTTTGTTGTAGTATCCATCACAATGTTTCAACTTTGGAACTTATCCAAATCCATCATGGAACATCCTTTCCGTTACATTGTGCCACCCATAGTCTAAATTGAGATAAATTTAATTTGTTTCTTGTGACAAAACTAGTATCAATGTAATACTTTACAATGAACTACATTTAACTATTTTTCACTTATACATGATATATTCTTAGTTCTTCCAAAGCTCAAAAGAATATCTTTACTACTATCCAATGATCCTCTTATGAATCATTCTAGTATGTGCTCATAACATTTAGAGCATAGGACATTCTAGATATATACATATCATGGTATAATCGATCAAAATCTTCATGTGATTTTACTCACCAAGTGTTGAAACACTTGAATCTTCATACAATCCTTTCCATGCAGCAAGAACCTTTCTTGTTGTTTCCATATTGAACCCTTTCAATATCTCATATATGTATGTCTAGCACAACCATATTAGCACCTTAATCTATCCATATAGATATTGATGCCAAATATTCTGAGTTTGGCCAAGTCTTTCATCGAAATCTTATTTCAACGAAATTCTTAAGTTGTGTCAATACAGGATACATCATTTCCAATCAACAATATGTTCTCTACATAATTTATTAGAAATATGTCTTAGCGCTCCCACTTAATTTCTTGCAAATGCAAGCATCTTCATCATCTCCGATGAATTTAAACTCTTTTAACAGTTTCATCATGGTGAATATTTCAACTCCGCTATGCTTACTTCAACTATTGAAGTTTGCATGCCCTTTTAGCACCCTTTGAATTAACAAAAACCCTTCGGACTGTGTCTTGTACACATCCTAGGTAACCATTCTATGAGAAGAACATTGTTTTGTTTGTTCAACTACCATACATCAAACTATATGTAGTGGTTGCTACATTAATCCATCAAGAGTAAATATCGCTATGAAAGATCAAATCTTGTCATAGTCAACTCCTTGAACATTGTTGTAAACTTCTTTCCGACATGTCGACTATTTCATAGATGTTAAACATCTATGTCTATTTCTTTATAGATCCAAACACGACCGATAGGCTTCACGCCTTTCCGGAGGGTCTTCCAAGTTCAGAAACTTGATTTCTCGTGTATGGATACTATCACGGATTCTATGACTTCTAGTCATTTTATGGAGTCAGGGCCCATCATCGCTTCTTTGCATGTAGTCGGTTCATCATTGTCTAAACAATAACGACTTGCTTATCAAATCACACTATTTGATTCTTACCGACCCACATGGTTCAATAGGAACTCTAATCTCCGACATCACAACCTTTGTAATCACGGGAGCCATGAGCATTGTGGCCGCCACCAGGACACTTTCCGACGCTGCGTTACTTAGCACATATAGCTAAGGTTCAGCAACCTTATCAAAGTTCTATTGTCCTCCCACTTAAATTTTTGCGAAAAAATCCTTCTCAAGAAACTTGACGTTCCAAGTAACAAACTCTTTTGTCCTTGGTGTTATGGAGAAATTCCCAACAAATTCTTTGGGATAACCTACAAAGATGTGCTTATCTGACTTTGGTTGTAAACATTTTACTTATGCATAGCATACCAAAATTTAAGAAAAGACAATGTGAGTTTTATCCCAAACCATAACTTATATGGTGTCATTTCAACGGATCACGATGGTGATCTTTTCAGTGTAAAAGCGGTAGTCTCTAAAGCTTAAATCCTTAAAACATAATGGTAGTTTTATAAATGACACCTTTGATCTTACCATGTCAAACATGGTTTGATTTCATCTCTCGAATATGCCATACTCCTATGGTTTATCCGGAAACACAAATCATGGAACAATTCCTCAAATCTTAGGTGTTTTTGCTAAACATGTAATTCAAATATCTTCCTTTATGATCGAATCATAAAATTTTTATTTTCTTGTTACCATGATTTTCCACTTCATCTTGAAAGTCTTTGAACAATTTTCAAATGTTTCATACTCCTTCCTTATTAAGTAAATATATAAATATATTCACTCAAATTTCTGGAGAAAGCATATGAAGCAAAAAGATCCATCGCATATGGCTACACATAATGGACTATGCACATTAGCATGCACAATTTCCAATAAGCTAGTCATTCGTTCCTCTTTGGCCTATGATTAGAGTTTCAATTATCTCGAGGAAAGTGTCACAAGCGTCAATTGATCAAAATCAAAGACTCCAAAAATCCATCAACATGGAGTTTGTTCATGTTTTCTTTCCAATATAATTTAAACAGCGATGTCACTTCATAAGTGATCTTTCAATCATTTGTCTTGCGACATTTTAGCATAGTGTTTACGGATGTGATTTCTCCCACTAGACTTGTAAAAGTTCATCCATCCTTTATGGAATACGGTAATTATTTGAACAACCATTGTTCTCTTAATACTGGAACAAAATAACAATTATTAAAACAAATCTTGAAGGCTAGGTTTGATGACAACGAAAAACACAATAACACTTTATTTGTTTTTGATGAACATCATCACTTATTCGCTTGCTAGTTAGTTAGGACATTGCAGTTCATGAATTGCATTGTCTTGTATGACACTTCATACCAACCAATTCGGTATCCAATACCGGTATCCAATACCTAAGAACCACATTGTTTAACAAGCAAAGGATACAACCATAACATGTATATCTTCTATATACCTAAGTTGGACATCTCCAACCTTTTATTTTCTACCAAATATTATATAGATTCTCTTTCAACAATTCTTTTTCTTTTAAAAGAATCTATCAACATCAATAGTGGTGTCATTCACATGACACATAGTACAAAGTGTATATAGTCAAATACTAATACCATTGGACTTGCACTTTGAAGTGGATCACCATCATCAAATGTTTGGTGTTCTTTCAAAAATCCATTCTTTAGTAATCTATAAGTGTAGTAAACATTTTACTTACATCTTCTATTCATCCTTATCATGACAACTTTCATGATCAAGCTACTATAGCCTATAAGGAAGAATGACGAGTATAATTTTAGTTCCCAAAACCTTTTGGGGGATTCAGATGCCTAACATCTCCATCCTTCACAAATTATCATACAATATGAGAACATGTATTTTGCTAAATTATACTCTATCATAATGCAACCAAAAACATTGTTTCAGATATCACAATATCTTCCACACATGATGCTTTCTGAAACAATTTTTCAGCTCCTATATAATCTTGATATTAAAACAACTTTTGAATATCAATAATCATGGAGGCAAACATGATACTTTAGATACTAACATTGGAATTCTTACTCTTGATTTAATACTACTTATTAAACTTCATGGAGTAAATAGAGTTTGCTGAAATTTTGCAATAGGACTTATAAAATTTAAATTGACATTCAAAACAATACGATACCAGTTCGTAAAGTAAATATCCAGAATTCTATAGTTCTATTATCTCAATTAAAACTAAGTATAAGGTAGTGAACAGACGCCAATGACTACAACAAATTATGCAAATTCACTTTGATTTAGTTTATGACAAATTGAGTTCGACTAATCCAAATTAGAAATGAACTCCCACTCAAAAACGACATCCCTCGTGCCTTTTTGGTGATTACATGAACCAAATCCACTACACCAAGTCCAATCATCACGTGAGTCGGTGTAGCTTCAAAGGCGAGCATCAATATGGGCATCACATCAACTATATGACTCATGCTTAACCTTTCGGTCCGTGTTCCGAGGCCATGTCTGTACATGGTAGGCTCGCCAAGTAAGAACCTTGGTACTCGCATGTGTAAAACTATCTTACACCCGTTTGTATGAAAACGCAGAGTCGAGTACACCCGATCATCACGTGATGTCTCGATACACGAACCATAGAACGGTGCATACTTAAGGAAGAACACATTTTATCTTGATATTTAAATGAGGGATCATCTTATAATGCTACTAAAACACCAAACAAGCAATATAAGATGTGAACATCATATGTGTAAAGTGGGATGATATGGTCCATGCATTTGATCACCATCATATGCATCGTGGTATGATCTCTATCATTCCTTTGTGTGTAAGGCCAAGGTCTATGGAACTTACACGTTAGGTGTGTTGTAAGAGTATCAACTATACATCAACTTACAACATTACCATATCATGACACTAGCCCAACAACGATCTAAACTAGACGCCTCTAATTTATCCATGGCAAGTTTTACGTGGCTTAGGGTTTTCGGAGATAGAACCGGTCTTACCTACGAACATGGAACCACAACAAGGATAACCAAGTTATTAGCAACTCGTTGTAAATCAGATATTGACTATAGTAGGAGAGATAGACACCCGCTAGGCACTTATGCAAAACTAGTTGCATGTCAGTCGTGGAACCGGTCTCATGTGCGATGACATGTAAGGTTGGTCCTGGCCGCTTCATCCCACTATGCCACCAATATCCAAAATACATGAAAGATGCAAAAACATGATCATCATCACCCACATATAAACATATGTGTACTACTCGTGCAAAGCACCTACGCATAGATTAGGCTCTGATACCACTAAAGGGTTCGCAGCATAGAAAACAAAAAAATTCCTACGATGGGAACTATACGCCAAGATCTATCTACTAGATACAAGCAACGGGTGGATATACATCCATAGAGAACTTACCCTCGAAGACAACAAAGCTTTGTTAACAACTCGTGGATGATGTAGTCGTACACTTGCCGATCTCAAGGTCGTGATGAAGTCCAGCAGGTCCGGCTCCAGCACGTCCTTCAGATCCAGCTCCAGCAAGTCCAGCACCACCAAGTCCAGCACCGCAAAGCAGCGATGCATCCGTGATCGCACACACATCTGGTACCCTGACAACCTCTGTCCCTCGCACCGGCATAGCAGCGGAAGCAGCAACTCCTTTCCAGATAAATCCACTGGAAATATGTATCTCGCTAATCCGAGACCATGGGGGAAAATACTAGAGGGGAGAGAGATCCTTCACGAGGAGGTGTGAGGAAGGAGTGAGAGGGGGCCTTTTATAGGAGGAGGGGAGGGTACCCCTCCCATGGCCGGCGCCCATGGAGGGTGTCCCTTCACCCCCCATTCATGTGGTGGTAACCCCCTCCACATTAAAATGCCCCTTCGCATTCTCTTTTAAAGTCTCCACTTTAAATGCATTAAATTTCTCTAAATTTAATGCTCTCTCATTTAATAAAACTCTTTTATTATTTTTATTCAGAATTTTGTTAATTACTTTAATTAACAAACATTCACATAAAACCCCTGCAACATTTCAATATTACATGCAGAACCAATTTCAGCAATTTCACCCGAAACAGTTTCGGTGTCTATTGAAATAATTCCAGCGCTTTCTTAAATATTTATATGAAACATATTTGCTCCAAATGGTGTCGGTATCCCTTAAGTGTGTCACCCTACGGTTCGTGAATAATGCAGACATGATCGAGACCCCTCTCCGATCAATAATCAACAGCGGGTCCTGGAGATCCGTACTAACTCCCACATATTCAACGATGACTCTTGTGATCGTGTGAACCTTTAACGTCATAACTAAATCCCTTTGTCTCGTGATATATTACATGTCCGAGATTCGATCATCGATATCCAAATACCTAGTTTGATCTCGTTACCGATATGCACTCTTTTCTCGTTCCCGTGATATAACATTCTAGTGATCACATCACTTGCTTGCAAGCTATTTCAATGTGATATCACCGAGTGGGCCTAGAGTATATCTATCCGTCATCGGGATGGACAAATCCCACTCTTGATCCATGAGCCTCAACATAACACCTTCGTAGCACTGAACCCACCTTTATAGTCACCCTATTATGGTGTGACGTTTGATGTTATCAAGATACTCTTCCAGTGTTAGCAATTAACACGATCTCATGGTCTAAGGACTAAGATTACTTCGTATGATGTTAGAGCAATATAAACATAATGACTCTGATCGTAATGCTATACTTTGATGAATGTTCATCACATCATTCCACCAATGTTGTGACCTTGTTATTAACAACATCCAATGTGCATGATCAGGAAACCTTGATCATCTTGTTAATCAACGAGCTAGTTTATATGAGAGGCATTACTAGGAACTTTGTATTTTGTTTATTTAACACACATGTATTAACGTTTCCAATTAATACAATTATAGCATGCAAAATAAACATTTATCATAAACATGGAATAAGATAATAACCACTTTAATATTGCCTCTCGGGCATATTCCCTTCAATTCCGCCTTGTATTTGTAACCTGAAATCTGGCTTCGAGCTAGTAGTATGTGTCACTGCAATTGTTGCAGGTGTGGAACCACATACTCATATCTATCTCTAGACATTTTTTCTTTAGTCGTTTGAGGTTGGGAGGGAAACCCACTGCCGAGACTAATTTGCAAGTCGGAAGATGATAATGTTTCACATGTCAAGAGCATGGAGATGCTATCCGCCTTGCATTTGCTAGTCGGAAGAGGTACGATAGTTGGACCGATCCAAAGGTTAGTAGGATGTGAGCACACCAACATAAGCTCTGACTAACACAATGGAATCCTTATACCTGAGGGGATCGCATGATCTGAGTTGTGGAAAAGACAGCTTTGACTCAATCTAATGCTCACCATAACTAGGAGCAATAAAGGTGGTCTTGGGCCAACTTTGAAGCAAGCTACGTGACGTGGATCAGCCAAGACGGGATTTGCCCCTCCATCTCGAAGAGATATTCTCTGGGCCCTCTCATGTCATATGATTCAGAAGCATGGCCATTTGCTACTCGATCAAGTGTTGATCGAGGTAGTCCGACTTAGTGAAGCCGGAGGGAATCAGTTATCACTAGAACTACAAGAGAGTAAACCAGCATTGGGATGACAAACACTCCCTCGTAGTTTATCACCAATATCGTGAGGCAAAATGACTTGGACAAATCATCACATTGAGGGCACTTGCATAAACCGAGAGTCAGAAAGTCTTGCTAGAGGGCGCTACTGATTATCAGCTCTAGTCGAAAAGTCACTGAGCTACTTCTCTGACTTCTTTGACATTTATGGGTGGAAGCCAGTCCATAATTGTCTTAATAGTTTCTGGGTTGACGCGATGCCCTTGGCAGAGATGACGTGACCAAGGTAGGTGACTTGAGGCAGCCAAAACTCACACTTGGAGAACTTTGCATACAGGCGGTTCTCACGAAGCTTGTTTAGGACACACCGAAGGTGTTCTTCATGTTCTTATTTTGACTTAGAATAGACTAGAATGTCATCTAGATAGACCACAACGAACTTATCAAGATACTCCATGAAAACCGAGTTCATAAGCCTCGAGAAGGTGGCAGGTGCATTGGTGAGACCGAAAGACATGACCGTGTACTCATACAGGCCATAGCGGGTGGTGAAGGCTGTTTTAGGAACATCTTCCTTGCGGATCTTGATTTGATGATAACCACTTCTCAAATCAAGCTTAGAGAATACCACAGCTCCAGCTAGCTGATCGAAGAGATCATTAATCCGTGGAAGGGGATATTTATTCTTGATTGTTTTAGCATTGAGTGCCTGATAGTCAACACAAAGTCTATCAGTCTTGTCTCGCTTCTTCACAAAGATGGTTGGGCTACCCCAAGAAGAAGTACTGTGCTGAATGAAACGCAACTTCTCTTGTTCATCCAACTGACGTTTGAGTTCAGCCAACTCAGCAGGACCCATTTTATAAGGCCGCTTGGAAATAGGAGCGGTACCAGGTTCAAGTTCAATGACAAACTCAACCTCACGATCCGGAGGCATACCTAGCAACTCTTTAGGAAAAACATCTGGGAACTCACAGACTACAGGAACACTCTGAATACCTTCCATAGCATCATCATTCAGAGCCGCCAAAGAATAAAGCTGAATTGCAGGAGTCAGACTTGGAGAATAGACTATATTGCCTTCAGGAATTTTCAGAGAAACCGAACGTTCAGCACAATCAATCACAGTTGCATTTGCTGTTAACCAATCCATGACCAAGATAACATCAATATCAGAATTGCCCAGAATAATTAAGGAAGCCGGAAACGAAGAGCCACCGATCTCAATTTGATTGCCATGGCTAATATGAGCAGCCCTCATGTTTGACCCAGGAGATTGTACCACAAGACGGTGTAATGAAGGAACCATAGCCAGATCTTGCTCATGCGCAAACTTGTGAGAAACAAAAGAATGCGAAGCACTAGAATCAAACAAAACTCGTGCAGGAACTGAGTTAACAGGAAGCATACCCATCACAACTCCAGAGGCATGCTCAGCTTGAGCGGCGTTGACACAGTTGGCACGAGCAACCGTAGACCCAGGCTTGGTGTTGATGTTGAGAGCCCGAGGTGGAGGTGCACGAATCATAGGAGCACTTGCTGCAGGTCTTGGAGGTGGTGGTGGAAGAGCTTTGTTGTTCATTGGACAATTCCAGTGCTGATGCCCAGTGTTTCCACAAGTATAGCAAGCACCAGGTGGACGTGGAGCAACGTAGCCAGGGACTCCGCCAGGCGCTCCAGGGTAGTTGTGGTTGTAGCCCCTGGGAGCTGCAGTGAAGGAGTTTGGTGGCCTTGGTGCATAGATTAAAGGTCTTGGTGGAGCAGGGAGTGACGGTGGGGTGTTAGGAACCCAGACACGACGCTTAGAAGGAGCTGTCATAGCAGAAGAGCTTGTTGTATCACGGCTGTGTTTCTTTGACTCCTCAAACACTTGCCTACTTGCTTCTTCCTGTAGAGCTGTGTGTTGGAGTTCTAGAAAAGATGCCGGCCTTGCATGAGTGATTGCATATTTGATGGAAGCATTGAGGCCTTGCCGAAACCTCTTTTGCTTCTTCTTGTCATCAGAGATCTCATCGCCACCATAACGAGACAGGTTCATGAAGTTTCTGATGTAGGTGTTGACATTGTCAGTGCCTTGCTTGAGGTTGAGAAACACTTCCTTCATCCTTTCCATGACAATTTTTGACAGATATTGCTCTTTGAAAGTAGCAGTGAACCGCTCCCAAGTAGGCTGAAAACCAGAAAGATCTGCCTTGAGGTAATTTTCCCACCAGAGAGCTGCATCTCCCTTCAGAAGGTGAGTAGCACACTTGACCCATTCTTGCTCGGGAACATCCGCAGTCATCAACAACCTTGACACTTCACGAAGCCAGTCATCCGCATCAAGTGGCTGATCAGACACTTCAAATTGACGTGGGTTGAACTTGAGAAAACTCTTGATGTCTCCTCGCTTGGGAGGTGGAGGTAGCGGAACAAACTCATTCCTCCTCACGCTTTCCTCGAAGCGCTGCTGGTTCTGCTGCATAATGCCCAAAGCATTTGCAATACTTGCCAAAGCAGCCCCAAGTTCAGGTGGTATGTCCTCCTCAGAACGGCGTGGTGGTGCCATCCTGTGATTGATATAAAACACAAGTCAGTACTATAATGGAGAATGATAATAATCCAAAATAGTATCAAAATGGAATTAACCAAGATTAAAGGATGCAATTCACTGAGATGATATTAAAATATCAACAAAGTTCAAGGCAACTAGAAGATATTAAGCATAACGCACACGACTGAACAAGGAGTGTGGTACACAACTAACAAAGAAAAAATTTCCGCAAATTTCGGCATTAAAATACCACTATATGCGCAAAACCACTTAACGAATCAAGATTAGTAACTCTACTATTTCAATATACAAAAGCAAATGATAAAAGTAGTGGTATGGTCGCGACTCCATCCCGCACTCAAATCATTACTCCGCACATGAATCAGTAAAACACATATCCCAATACCTTCTTCTTAGATGAACCTAAAGATTGGTAACTACGAAAAAGAACACCCCAACAAGATAACGTCGGATAACAAAGAGTAAGATCGATCGCATCGGTATACAACGAATCAGAATAGATCGCGTCGGTTTACAAAGGCCTGTCGGTATGGAATGTACCAACAGTTGATAACCAAAAGGCAGATAGTGATAACATCTAGATGCAACAGATAGACAAGGAATTCACACACACACACACAACCTATGGTACTATGGAACCCAGAACACGTGAATCCTAGTTTGAATTTTAGAAGAGGATTGAAAACGCTACACTTCCTTACCAGAAAAGGGTGGGTGGGTGGGTAAGAAGAAAAATGGAAGCAGTCCTACTCTCACGTTTTGTTTTTCCCTAGTATACATAACTACCAAAATATTTGCTAGACTGACAACGACCATTTTGGCTGAGACCCTGAAGGGCGGGATGGCTCTGATACCAATTGTAACTACCTCGGTGAATTACGCTCTTAGTTACATGCCTGGATGAACGAAAGTGGTTAAAATAGTACGGTGGGGCCTAGGGCCACTCACAGTAGACCTTTCGACCATCCTAACCACTTTCAAACATCGGGACAAGAACGAGCGGCGTAATCGGCAGGCGAAGGGATCAAATACATACACAAATGAGTATGTATGCAAGCCACATACAACAGTCCTCAGAGCCATTCCATCTAAAAGAAATAGAAATATTGCAACGCCATACGGCAAGATTCAAATATCCTAGATAGAGATAATAATTTAGGATAGCTCCTCATACAACAAACATCAGAGTATCAGGCGGAAGCGGAAAACAAGATCCGAGTACGGATAAGAAGCAAATCGGCATAAGATGCCCCATAAATAAACACATCCCGCCCACAGATCTCACGGATCCCCGTTCCCGGAATCTCTACACCGAACGATCGTTGCCAACATCATCTGTCTCTTCCACCCAGTATCCATCTTGTGGGTACACCTATTCATCTGAATCAAACAATTTATCGTGTGAGACCCTAGGGGTACTCAGCAAGTCTTTATGCCGCTAAAGGAGACACAACCTGGGGTGACGCAATTGCAGCAAAAGATAATACCTAACAATTCTACAGATACTCTCTAACCATCCGCCTAACCAATGATAGACGGATGTCCGTGAATTAAGAACAACAGTTATAACAGTATAATTAACAGATCCATCCTCCTCCTCGCTTACCAACGAGGAAGCGGACGAACAACCCCCATCATCCGTTGGCAGTTTTATTAACCATTCCATGAGTATTGCACTATTTACTAGTCAAGTATTTAGTCAATTTAAAAGCGGTACTTTAGTTATACTTGTCTATGATCGAGAAACTGTGCTCCAAGTCGTCCATAACCGCGGACACGTCTTTCAGAAAGATTTACCCTGCAGGGGTGCACAAATAGCAACACACACTCGATCAACCTCGGAAAAACCAACTCAAAACCTAACGAGGCATTCACGACAAAGCAATCACAGGATTCAGAAATATTTCAGGGGGCCACCCCATTAAGCTACCCGCAACGAAGTTGGCCGGCTCCGAGACGGACCCAAGGTTTGTGTGGACGACGGTAAACGACTGGGAACCCGAAAATGTGACTGGGCTTGTCGATACAGCGAAAACATGTCACGGTCCAAAATAGTATAGGTGCTACTCGCACAATCTTAAATAAAGCAGTAACATGGCATAAGTACAGGATAGTAATAAAGCCCCAAACTAATTGTGGCCCCAAGAAATAAGAATGAATCAAGCTCTGGCTCAGGAGGGTCCATAAGGCCTCCCGGATGTGGATAGTGTGAATAGTCAAGGAACAGGAATCAAGTACTCGGGGTCCTACGGGACACAAGTGAGCATGAAAAACCAAATAGCAGATATTGCTCACCGGTGCCTCTTTCATTAGTTATCCCATTACTACTCAGGTTAAGTTGTTTAGGTACCTCGTTATTCATCAGACACTCACATACCCTACACATGTTATGCTACGACTCGCATGGCTCAAACAACTCCTGTTGTAATGGCTCATGGGATGGAGGAACAAGCTTTGGTGGGGTTTAATAGTAAAGGCTATGCAGTACTTGGGATTCAATTTAATGCAATCGCGACTCAATGATGCAAGAATAAGAGAGAGGAAATAGGTACTGTATGTATGCAAGCATGTGGTAGTGCTTGCCTGGCAGCTCAGTTGAAGCGAGAGATGGATCTGGGTAGTACTCCTGTGATTCCTGGTAATTCTCCTGCTGGGCGTCTATTCGACGAAGAACCAAACAAACAAGGGCCAACATAAATAAAGTGCACAAGCATAGGAAATAAAATGCGACAAGCAAACAAGCATGCCATGATGACTGATGCACAATTTACATGGCATTAAAGTAGCATGGCAAAGGTAAGGTGTGGATACAAGAAATAAAGCATTTTGTCATTTATTTAACCAAGTTTTATTGTCATAAACAGTTCAGATTTTGAATAATGACATGATGCATGCTTCAATTCAGAACAAGGACTGCATAAATAGAACGGGCTCGTCGCGCTGATCGATTTAGACATATTATTTGCCAAATTTGGAGTTGTAGAATTAAAGTTATTAATTAATTAAGGAAAAGGGCATTTTATTGTAATTTTAATCATCTCGAAATTTTAAAGTGTTCAAACATTATTTTGAATGCGCATATTTGAATTCCTCACATTTTTCTGATTCCAAAACATATGTTATATGTATTATTTGGATTTGTATTTTTAAAATTATTTAAACCTGACTTGAATTTGAATTTAAATCAATTTGAAAAAGGTTTAATTAAAAACAGACAACAGGGGAAACTTTTGTTACCCAGATCGAGCTAGCCCTAGTCGCTGACGAGTGGGACCAACGGACTGGGCCACGCGCTCAGGAAAAACCTTTTTCCACCACGGCGTAGCCAGCCTCTGCGACTGACGGGTGGGCCAGCAACTGGAGGCCCACGTGCCAGCGAACGAGCGCGCAGTGACTGCCAGGCGGGGCCGGGCTGGAGCGCGGGTTACGGTCTGAGAAACCGAGGGACTTTTCTGCAATAATGCTAGAGTGGCTGACAGGTGGGACCTCTAGGAGCGCGGGTTGAGGAGCCAAAAAGGTGGGGGGTTAAGTGCAAAGTGTCAACGTGCACTGTTTCTCTTCTCATCTGAACTCTCTGACAGAAACAATGCGTGGCGCAGCGAGGTGGGGGTTCGATCCCGCGTCGCGGGCGCGCGCGCTGCGGTGTTTGCCAGTGCGTCTGGTTGCGGGGAGGTGACAGAGAAGCCGGCGGCTGCTAGATGTGCCTCTGCAAGGCGCGGCGCGGAACAAACGACTACGCCCACCGTGCACTGACGGCGCTCGGCGAAACAAACGACGAAGCTAGACGGCGACAGCGAGGCGGAGCATGTCAGGGAGGAAGAGGGGCTCACCGCGGTTGGCCGGTGGGGTCAGATCGGGGAGAAGCGCGGCGGTTCGTCGATGAGGCAGGAGCTCTGGCGATCTACGGTTTCGGGGAGCGGCGAGGATCTGGCGGTCCTGGGGGCTCCTCCTTCGCGTCGGCGTGTACGAGTCGAGGTAGGGGACTGCCCTTGGTCTTCCAGGCCACCTCCACGTCGTGCTCACTGACTGGAACGAGGAGACGGCGGGGTAGACGGCGGCGACTGGCGGCAGAGCTGGGCGACGGTGGAGAAGAAAAAGAGGAGAGGAGGGCAGGCTTGGGCGGATCTGGGCGTTGCCAGGCTGCATGGGGGATGAGGACAACGCGAGGGAGGGCGAGGAGAGGCTGGTGGGGCTCGGGTAGATAAAAGGTGGTCTCGGCCACCTTTTGCTTCTCCTTCACGTGCAGGTCGGGCTGGGGCAGGTAGGCATGGAGAGGGGCTGCAGGTGGGCCAGGTGGGGACGTGGAGGAGTAGCAGCTGGGGCCAGCATGGCAGGTAGGGAGAAGAGAGAGAGGAGAGGGGCTCGGGTGAGCTCGGGCTAGACTAGGCATGGGCTAGGGTTAGGTTTTTGTTGGGGTTAGGGTAGGGGCTAGCTAGGTGGCCCATGCATGGAAGAGAGAGAGATAGAGAGAGAGAGGTGAGGCTAAGGTTTAGGGTTTAGGTAGAACTAGGTTAGAGGAAAAATTAGAGAGAGAGAAAGATAGGTTAGGTGTGGATTAGGGTTTTAGGTTTATTTTGAAATTGTTTATGAGATCATACCAAGAGGAAAGTTAATGAGGCCTTGGATTTAACATGAGATGAGGTGGAGGAATAAACAAGAAAAGGAGAAAGAAAGATGTATGGGAAGAATCTCTCATATAAAAAATGAATGTAATAAATAAAATAATAGATGTTGATGAGAGTAAAGGAGTGGTAGAGATGGTGATGATCCACAAAGAAAAGACTCAATAAATTCAAAAGGAATCAAATGAACCAAAGGTGGTGGTACCCTTGCATGGCCCATGCAAAATAATAAATGCCATGAATTACTTTGTGAAACAATATTATGAATATGGCATTATTTTTATGCACTCCCAATAATTGGAATAAAAGCCAAGCAAAAGAATTTGAAGGAGTTGATCCATCCCAACCACATGAGCTAGAATAAATTCAAAGAAAAGAAATACAAGCTCATGGTCTAATGGGATGGTGGAATTATAAGGTGGTGAAAAGAAAGTGATGGAGTGGAATAAAAGATATGCCCCCAACTCAACTTGGGCATTAAACAATATATCAACAACCAAATACAATATCAAGAGGCAAATACAAATAATAATGCATATGAGAGAAGAACCAAAGAAACAGGGTTTTATATGATGCTCAAATGCAAGGTGGTATGATGACATGAGCATGATATAATTATGATGCAACAATTATATATAGGAAGTAGCCATTATCTTACTAGACCAAGTAGCATTACCATTGTTAGACAATTGGGATGCTACAACTCTCCCCCACTAAACATGAATCTCGCCCCGAGATTCTAGGAAGAAGAAGAAGACTCAAAGAGGGTAGGATACTTGGCACGGAGCTCATCTTCACGTTCCCAGGTGGCTTCATCAACGGAATGGTGCGACCACTGCACCTTGCAGAACTTGATGGACTTGTAGCGAGTCCTTCTTTCTGCGACTTCAAGAATTTTTGTGGGGTGTTCTTGATAAGATAGATCTTCTTGGAGATTGATGAGTTCATGGTCCACGGTCCTGCCGGGATCCTTGAAGCACTTCTTGAGTTGAGAGATGTGGAAAACATCGTGGACTTTGAGTTGTTCAGGGAGCTCAAGAGCATAAGCAACTTCTCCTCTTCTTCCATGAATTTTGAAAGGACCGATGTATCTAGGAGCCATCTTTCCTTTGATACCAAAGCGGTGCGTGCCTCTCATGGGAGTGACACGAAGGTAAACAAGATCACCAGGGACATACTCCATGTCCGTCTGCTTTCTGTCATAATTGCTCTTCTGGCGACTTTGAGCAATCTTCAGATTTTCAAGAATGATGTGAACTTTCTCCTCCGCTTGAGTTACAATGTCGGGGCCAAACAATATTCTTTCACCTGCGCCCGACCAACCAATCGGAGTTCTGCACTTGCGACCATAGAGAGCCACAAATGGTGCCATCTTTAGACTTTTCTGGAAGCTGTTGTTGTAAGAGAATTCAGCATAAGGAAGACATTCTTCCCACTTCATGCCGAAAGAGATAACGCAAGCATGGAGCATATCTTCTAGAATCTGATTGATCCTTTCAACTTGTCCTTGCGACTGAGGGTGGTAAGCTGTGTTGAAGTTTAGTTTTGTTCCCAAAGCATTTTGGAAACTTCCCCAGAACTTGGAAGTGAAGATGCTTCCACGGTCTGAACTGATCTCAAGAGGGACTCCATACAGAGAGACAATTCTGTTGATATAGAGCTCAACCAACTGAATTGCAGAAATTGTTTCCTTGACTCGAAAGAAGTGAGCTACTTTGGAAAGCCTGTCAATGACAACAAAGATTGCATTGTTTCCCTTCTGCGACCTTGGAAAACCAGTGATAAAGTCCATCTCTACTTTCTCCCATTTCCATTCCGGAGGCTTCAATGGTTGTAGAAGACCGGAAGGTTTCTGATGGACAGCTTTAACTCTACGACAAACATCACACTCTGAGACATACTTGGCACAACATCGTTTCAAACCAGGCCACCAATATTGTGTTTTCAAGTCCATGTACATCTTAGTGCTGCCAGGGTGGATAGAAAGAACTGAATCATCGCCTCCTTGAGAACTTGCTCTCTTAAACCCGGGTAGTTCGGAACAAACATCCGGTGTTCAAAGAAAAGAGTACATTGGTCGTCTACGTGGAAAGACTCATACTTCGGATCCACGTGTGGTCTCTGAAGAGAACACACCTTTCAATGACTCTGGTTGTTGTTACTAAAAATACCTAACATGCAATGAAACTGGTGGATCCATGTGTGGTCTCTGAAGAGAACAGACATGCAATGACTCTGATTGTTGTTAGTAGAAAGAGCACACATGCAATGACACTGTTGGATCCATATGTGGTATGTGAAAAGAACACATATGCAATGAGACTGGTGGATCCATAGTTGGATTGTGAAAAGAGCACACATGCAATGACATTGGTGGATCCATATGTGGTATGTGAAAAGAACACACATGCAATGACTCTAGTTGTTGTGAGTAAAAAGAACACACATGCAATGACACTGGTGGATCCATGTGTGGGGTCTGAAGACAACACACATGCAATGACACTGGTGGATCCATGTGTGGTCTCTGAAGAGAACACACATTTCAATGACTCTGGTTGTTGTTAGTAAAAACAACAAACATGCAATGACACTGGTGGATCCATGTGTGGTTTCTGAAGAGAACACACATGCAATGACTCTGGTTGTTTTTAGTAAAAAGAGCACACATGCAATGACACTGGTGGATCCATAGATGGATTGTGAAAAGAACACACATGCAATGACACTGGTGGATCCATATGTGGTATGTGAAAAGGCCACACAAGCAATGACTCTGGCTGTTGTTAGTAAAAAGAACACACATGCAATGACACTTGTGGATCCATAGGTGGATTCTGAAAAGAGCACACATGCAATGACACTGGTGGATCCATATGTGGTATGTGAAAAGAACACACATGCTATGACTCCAGTTGTTGTTAGTAAAAAGAACACACATGCAATGACACTGGTGGATCCATGGGTGGACTCTGAAGAGAACACACATTTCAATGACTCTGGTTGTTGTTAGTAAAAAGAACACACATGCAATGACACTGGTGGATCCATGCGTGGTCTCTGAAGACAACACACATGCAATGACTCTGGCTGTTGTTAGTAAAAAGATCACACATGCAATGACACTGGTGGATCCATAGGTAGGTTGTGAAAAGAACACACATGCAATGACACTGGTGGATCCATATGTGGTATGTGAAAAGAACACAAATGCAATGACTCTGGTTGTTGTTAGTAAAAAGAACACACATGAATTGACACTAGTGGATCCATAGGTGGATTGTGAAAAGAGCACACATGCAATGACACTGGTGGATCCATGTGTGGTATGTGAAAAGAACACACACGCAATGACTCAAGTTGTTGTTAGTAAAAAGAACACAAATGCAATGACACTGGTGGATCCATGTGTGGTCTCTGAAGAGAACACACATTTCAATGACTCTGGTTGTTGTTAGTAAAAAGAACACACATGCAATGACACTGGTGGATCCATGCGTGGTCTCTGAAGACAACACACATGCAATGACTCTGGCTGTTGTTAGTAAAAAGGGCACACATGCAATTACACTGGTGGATCCATAGGTGGATTGTGAAAAGAACTCAATGCGATAACACTGGTGGATCCATATGTGGTATGTGAAACGTACACAAATGCAATGACTCTGGTTGTTGTTATAAAAAGAACACACATGCAATGACACTAGTCGATCCATAGGTGGATTGTGAAAAGATCACACATGCAATGACACTGGTGGATCCATATGTGGTATGTGAAAAGAACACACATGCAATGACACTGGTGGACCCATGTGTGGTCTCTGAAGAGAACACACATTTCAATGACTCGGGTTGTTGTTAGTAAAAAGAACACATATGAAATGAGACTGGTGGATCCATGTGTGGTCTCTGGAGAGAACACACATGCAATGACTCTGGTTGTTGTTAGTAAAAAGAGCACATATGCAATGACACTGGTGGATCCATAGGTGGTCTCTGAAGGGAGCATACATGCAATGACTCTGGTTGTTGTTAGTGAAAAGAACACACATGCAATCACACTGGTGGATCCATAGGTGGATTGTGAAAAGTGCACACATGCAATGACACTGGTGGATCCATATGTGGTATGTGAAAAGAACACAAATGCAATGACTTTGGTTGTTGTTAGTAAAAAGAACACACATGCAATGACACTAGTGGATCCATAGGTGGATTGTGAAAAGATAACACATGCAATGACACTGGTGGATCCATATGTGGTATGTGAAAAGAACACACATGCAATGACTCTAGTTGTTGTTAGTAAAAAGAACACACATGCAATGACACTGGTGGATCCATGTGTGGTCTCTGAAGAGAACACACATTTCAATGACTCTAGTTGTTGTTAGTAAAAAGAGCACACACGAAATGACACTGGTGGATCCATGTGTGGTCTCTGAAGAGAACACACATGCAATGACTCTGGTTGTTGTTAGTAAAAAGAGCACACATGCAATGACACTGGTGGATCCATAGGAGGATTGTGAAAAGATCACACATGCAATGACACTGGTGGATCCATATGTGGTATGTGAAAAGAACACACATGCAATGACTCTAGTTGTTGTTAGTAAAAAGAACACACATGCAATGACACTGGTGGATCCATGTGTGGTCTCTGAAGAGAGCACACATGCAATGACACTGGTGGATCGATGTGTGGTCTCTGAAGAGAACACACATTGCAATGACTCTGGTTGTTGTTAGTAAAAAGAACACACATGAAATGACACTGGTGGATCCATGTGTGGTCTCTGAAGAGAACACACATGCAATGACTCTGGTTGTTGTTAGTAAAAAGAGCACACATGCAATGACACTGGTGGATCCATAGGTGGTCTCTGAAGGGAGCACACATGCAATGACTCTGGTTGTTGTTAGTAAAAAGAACACACATGCAATGACACTGGTGGATCCATAGGTGGATTGTGAAAAGTGCACACATGCAATGACACTGGTGGATCCATATGGGGTATGTGAAAAGAACACACATGCAATGAATCCAGTTCTTGTTAGTAAAAAGAACACACATGCAATGACACTGGTGGATCCATGTGTGGTCTCCAAAGAGAACACGCATTTCAATGACATTGGTGGATACATATGTGGTATGTGAAAAGAACACACAAGCAATGATACTGGTGGATCCATAGGTGGATTGTGAAAAGAGCACACATGCAATGACACTGGTGGATCCATATGTGGTATGTGAAAAGAACACACATACAATGACTCTAGTTGTTTTTAGTAAAAAGAACACACATGCAATGACACTGGTAGATCCATGTGTGGTCTCTGAAGAGAGCACACATGCAATGACACTGGTGGATCGATGCGTGGTCTCTGAAGAGAACACACATTGCAATGACCCTGGTTGTTAGTCAAAAGAACACACATGCAATGACACTGGTGGATCCATGTGTGGTCTCTCAAGAGAGCACACATGTAATGACTCTGGTTGTTGTTAGTAAAAAGAGCACACATGCAATGACACTAGTGGATCCATAGGTGGATTGTGAAAAGAACACACATACAATGACACTGGTGGATCCATATGTGGTATGTGAAAAGAACAACACATGCAATGACTCCAATTGTTGTT
>CAJUXJ010001253.1:0-38715 GCA_910589775.1 Avena eriantha
TTGCATGTGTGTTCTTTTCCTAAACCACATGGATCCACTAGGGTCATTTCATGTGTGTTCATTTCCTAAACCATATTTATCCACCAGAGTCATTGCATGTGTGTTCTTTCCTAAACCATATGGATCCACTGGTGACATTTCATGTGTGTTCTCTTCCTAAACCACATGGATGCACTAGTGACATTTCATGTGTGTTCTTTTCCTAAACCACATGGATCCACTGGACTCATTGCATGTGTGTTCTTTTCCTAAACCACATTGATCCACTGGTGACATTGCATGTGTGTTCTTTTCCAAAATCACATTGATCCACTAGAGTCATTGCATGTGTGTTCTTTTCCTAAACCACATTGATCCACTAGAGTCAGTGCATGTGTGTTATTTTCCTAAACCACATTGATCCACTAGAGTCATTGAATGTGTGTCCTTTTCCTAAACCACATGGATCCATTGGTGACATTTCATGTGTGTTGTTTTCCTACACCAAATGGATCCACTAGAGTCAATGCATGTGTGTTCTTTTCCTAAACCAAAGTGATACACTAGAGGTACTACATGTGTGTTATTTTCCTAAACCACATTGATCCATTGGAGTCATTGCATGTGTGTTATTTTCCTAAACCACATCTATCTATTAGAGTCATTGCATGTGTGTTCTTTTCCTAAACCACATGGATCCATTAGAGTCATTGCATGTTTGTTCTTTTCCTAAACCGTATGGATCAACAGGTCACATTTCATGTGTTTTCTCTTCCTAAACCACATTGATCCACTGGTGACATTGCATGTGTGTTCTTTTCCTAAACCACATTGATCCACTAGAGTCAGTGCATGTGTGTTCTTTTCCTAAACCACATTGATCCACTAGAGTCACTACATGTGTGTTCTTTTCTTAAACAACATGGATCCACTAGAGACATTTCATGTGTGTTCTTTTCCTACACCACATGGATCCACTAGAGTCATTGCATGTGTGTTCTGTTCATAAACCACATTGATCCACTGGTTACATTGCATGTGTGTTCTTTTCTTAAACCACATGGATCCACTAGAGACATTTCATGTGTGTTCCTTTCCTACACCACATGGATCCACTAGAGTCATTGCATGTGTGTTCTTTTCCTAAACCACATTGATCCACTAGTGACATTGCATGTATGTTCTTTTTGTAAACCACATTGATCCACTTGAGTCATTGCATGTGTGTTCTTTTCCTAAACCACATTGATCCACTAGAGTCAGTGCATGTGTGTTCTTTTCCTAAACCACATTGATCCACTAGAGTCACTACATGTGTGTTCTTTTCTTAAACCACATGGATCCACTAGAGACATTTCATGTGTGTTCTTTTCCGAAACCACATGGATCCACTAGAGTCATTGCATGTGTGTTCTGTTCCTAAACCACATTGATCCACTGGTTACATTGCATTTGTGTTCTTTTCTTAAACCACATGGATCCACTAGAGACATTTCATGTGTGTTCCTTTCCTACACCACATGGATCCACTAGAGTCATTGCATGTGTGTTCTGTTCCTAAACCACATTGATCCACTGGTTACATTGCATGCGTGTTCTTTTCCTAAACCACATGGATCCACTAGAGTCATTTCATGTGTTTTCATTTCCTAAACCACATTGATCCACCAGAGTCATTGCATGTGTGTTCTTTTCCTAAACCAAATGGATCAGCTGGTGACATTTCATGTTTGTTCTTTTCCTCAACCAGATTGATCCACTAGTGACATTGCATGTGTGTTATTTTCCAAAACCACATTGATACACTAGAGTCATTGAATGTGTGTTCTTTTCACAAACCACATGGATCCACTAGAGTCATTTCATGTGTGTTCATTTCCTAAACCACATTGATCCACCAGAGTCATTGCAGGTGTGTTCTTTTCCTAAACCATATGGATCCACTGGTGACATTTCATGTCTGTTCTCTTCCTAAACCACATTGATCCACTAGTGACATTGCATGTGTATTCTTTTCCTAAACCACATTGATCCACTAGAGTCACTACATGTGTGTTCTTTTCCTAGACCACATTGATCCACTATAGTCATTGCATGTGTGTTATTTTCCTAAACCTCATTGATCCACTAGAGTCATTGAATGTGTGTTCTTTTCGTAAACCACATGGATCCATTGGTGACATTTCACGTGTGTTGTTTTCCTACACCAAATGGATCCACTAGAGTCAATGCATGTGTGTTCATTTCCTAAACCACAGTAATCGACTAGAGTCACTACATGTGTGTTCTTTTCCTAAACCACATTTATCCATTGGAGTCATTGCGTGTGTGTTATTTTCGTAAACCACATCTATCCATTAGAGTCACTGCATGTGTGTTCTTTTCCTAAACCACATGGATCCATTAGAGTCATTGCATGTGTGTTCTTTTCCTAAACCATATGGATCAACTGGTCACATTTCATGTGTGTTCTCTTCCTAAACCACATGGATGCACTAGTGACATTTCATGTGTGTTCTTTTCCTAAACCACATGGATCCACTAGAGTCATTGCATGTGTGTTCTTTTCCTAAACGATATTGATCCACTGGTGACATTGCATGTGTGTTCTTTTCCTAAACCACATTGATCCACTAGTGACATTGCGTGTGTTCTTTTCCTAAACCACATTGACCCACTAGTGACATTGCAGGTATGTTCTTTTTGTAAACCACATTGATCCACTTGAGTCATTGCATGTGTGTTCTTTTCCTAAACCACATTGATCCACTAGAGTCAGTGCATGTGTGTTCTTTTCCTAAACCACATTGATCCACTAGAGTCACTACATGTGTGTTCTTTTCCTAAACCACATGGATCCACTAGAGACATTTCATGTGTGTTCTTTTCCTACACCACATGGATCTACTAGAGTCATTGCATGTGTGTTCTGTTCCTAAACTACGTTGATCCACTGGTTACATTGCATGCGTGTTCTTTTCCTAAACCACATGGATCCTCTAGAGCCATTTCATGTGTTTTCATTTCCTAAACCACATTGATCCACCAGAGTCATTGCATGTGTGTTCTTTTCCTAAACCACATGGATCAGCTGGTGACATTTCATGTTTTTTCTTTTACTCAACCACATTGATCCACTAGTGACATTGCATGTGTGTTATTTTCCTAAACCACATTGATCCACTAGAGTCATTGAATGTGTGTTCTTTTCCGAAACCACATGGATCCACTAGAGTCATTTCATGTGGTTTCATTGCCTAAACCACATTGATCCACCCGAGTCATAGCAGGTGTGTTCTTTTCCTAAACCATATGGATCCACTTGTGACATTTCATGTGTGTTCTCTTCCTAAACCACATGGATGCACTAGTGACATTTCATGTGTGTTCTTTTCCTAAACCACATGGATCCACTGGATTCATTGCATGTGTTTTCTTTTCCTAAACCACATTGATCCACTAGTGACATTGCATGTGTGTTCTTTTCCTAAACCACATTGATCCACTAGAGTCATTGCATGTGTGTTCTTTTCCTAAACCACATTGATCCACTAGAGTCAGTGCATGTGTGTTATTTTCCTAAACCTCATTGATCCACTAGAGTCATTGAAAGTGTGTTCTTTTCTTAAACCACATGGATCCATTGGTGACATTTCATGTGTGTTGTTTTCCTACACCAAATGGATCCACTAGAGTCAGTGCATGTGTGTTCTTTTCCTAAACCATAGTGATCGACTAGAGTCACTACATGCCTGTTCTTTTCCTAAACCACATTTATCCATTGGAGTCATTGCATGTGTGTTATTTTCCTAAACCACATCTATCCATTAGAGTCACTGCATGTGTGTTCTTTTCCTAAACCACATGATCCACCAGAGTCATTGCATGTGTGTTCTTTCCCTAAACCATATGGATCAACTTGTCACATTTCATGTGTGTTCTCTTCCTAAACCACATGGATGCACTAGTGACATTTCATGTGTGTTCATTTCCTAAACCACATGGATCCACTAGAGTCATTGCATGTGTGTTCTTTTCCTAAACCATATTGATCCACTGGTGACATTGCATGTGTGTTCTTTTCCTAAACCACATTGATCAACTGGTGACATTGCATGTGTGTTCTTTTCCTAAACCACATTGATCCACTGGTGACATTGCATGTATGTTCTTTTTGTAAACCACATTGATCCACTTGAGTCATTGCATGTGTGTTCTTTTCGTAAACCACATTGATCCACTAGAGTCAGTGCATGTGTGTTCTTTTCCTAAACCACATTGATCCACTAGAGTCACTACATGTGTGTTCTTTTCCTAAACCACATGGATCCACTAGAGACATTTCATGTGTGTTCTTTGTCTACACCACATGGATCCACTAGAGTCATTGCATGTGTGTTCTGTTCCTAAACCACATTGATCCACTGGTTACATTGCATGCGTGTTCTTTTCCTAAACCACATGGATCCACTAGAGTCATTTCATGTGTTTTCATTTCCTAAACCACATTGATCCACCAGAGTCATTGCATGTGTGTTCTTTTCCTAAACCACATGGATCAGCTGGTGACATTTCATGTTTGTTCTTTTACTCAACCACATTGATCCACTAGTGACATTGCATGTCTATTATTTTCCTAAACCACTTTGATCCACTTGAGTCATTGAATGTGTCTTCTTTTCCGAAACCACATGGATCCACTAGAGTCATTTCATGTGTCTTCATTTCCTAAACCACATTGATCCACCAGAGTCATTGCTGGTGTGTTCTTTTCCTAAACCATATGGATCCACTGGTGAAATTTCATGTGTGTTCTCTTCCTAAACCACATGGATGCACTAGTGACATTTCATGTGTGTTCTTTTCCTAAACCACATGGATCCACTGGACTCATTGCATGTGTGTTCTTTTCCTAAACCACATTGATCCACTGGTGACATTGCATGTGTGTTCTTTTCCAAAATCACATTGATCCACTAGAGTCATTGCATGTGTGTTCTTTTCTTAAACCACATTGATCCACTAGAGTCAGTGCATGTGTGTTATTTTCCTAAACCACATTGATCCACTAGAGTCATTGAATGTGTGTCCTTTTCCTAAACCACATGGATCCATTGGTGACATTTCATGTGTGTTGTTTTCCTAAACCACATTGATCCACTAGAGTCAATGCATGTGTGTTCTTTTCCTAAACCAAAGTGATCGACTAGAGTCACTACATGTGTGTTATTTTACTAAATCACATTTATCCATTGGAGTCATTACATGTGTGTTATTTTCCTAAACCACATATATCCATTAGAGTCACTGCATGTGTGTTATTTTCCTAAACCACATGGATCCATTAGGGTCATTGCATGTGTGTTCTTTTCCTAAACCATATGGATCCACTTGTGACATTTCATGAGTGTTCTCTTCCTAAACCACATGGATGCACTAGTGACATTTCACGTGTGTTCTTTTTGTAAACCACATTGATCCACTAGAGTCACTACATGTGTGTTCTTTTCCTAAACCACATGGATCTAGAAGAGTTATTGCATGTGTGTTCTTTTCCTAAACCACATGGATCCACTAGAGTCATTGCATGTGTGTTCTTTTACAAAACCACATTTATCCACAAGAGTTATTTCATGTCCGTTCTTTTCCTACACCACATGGATCCACTAGAGTCATTGCATGTGTGTTCTGTTCCTAAACCTCATTGATCCACTGGTTACATTGCAAGTGTGTTCTTTTCCTAAACCACATGTATCCACTAGAGTCATTTCATGTGTGTTCATTTCCTATACCGCATAGATCCACCAAAGTCATTGCATGTGTGTTCTTTTCCTAAACCACATGGATCCACTGGTGACATTTCATGTTTGTTCTTTTGCTCAACCACATCGATCCACTAGTGACATTGCATGTGTGTTATTTTCCTACACCAAATGGATCCACTAGAGTCATTGAATGTGTGTTCTTTTCCTAAACCAAAGTGATCGACTAGAGGTACTACATGTGTGTTATTTTCCTATACCACATTGATCCATTGGAGTCATTTAATGCATGTGTGTTATTTTCCTAAACCACGTCTATCCATGAGAGTCATTGCATGTGTGTTCTTTTCCTAAACCACATTGATCCATTAGAGTCATTGCATGTTTGTTCTTTTCCTAAACCACATTGATCCACTGGTGACATTGCATGTATGTTCTTATTCTAAACCACATTGATCCACTTGAGTCATTGCATGTGTGTTCTTTTCCTAAACCACATTGATCCACTAGAGTTAGTGCATGTGTGTTCTTTTCCTAAACCACATTGATCCACTAGAGTCACTACATGTGTGTTCTTTTCCTAAACCACATGGATCCACTAGAGACATTTCATGTGTGTTCTTTTCCTACACCACATGCATCCACTAGAGTTATTTGTCGTGGTGGTGTCACGGCAGATGCCATGTATAGGCTGAAGGTGGAGACTAATACACGCTAGGGGAATCCAGGGAGGGATAGCGAAGTGATTCTCCACACAAGAACTTGTATTGATTTTCTTCCAAGGTTACAAGTGCTCCTAGAGCTGTATTGGCGAGAGGAGGAAGAAAAAGCTCACTTACTCTCACCCACAGATCTCACCTGATACCCTAGACCTTAACAGAATTGTCCAGAGAAATAATAGCCAACCCCCTCTACTGAAGCCCTAGCCCCCCTTTTATAGTGGAGGCTCGGTTTCTGCCTAGGGCATACGTGGAGGCATATTCCTAAGAATATGCCTCCTCCCAAAGTGGTAAGCCGACCGGGGTGCTTTTTCCCCCGCGTCACCTATGCTTTAGCTACGTGAGCCACTGCGGCGCCCTAGTCAGCTGACATGGGCGTCGTCACGCTTGTCGGCCACGCCCCGGTGGTCCTATCCTTGCTCTCTTCGCTAAGGCACTGCGTACCGGGGCTCCTTTTGACCAGCGAGATTCCTTCCTTCTCCTAGAAGGTTGCTGCGAACCGGACGATGGTTCATCCGACCACCCCCTTTTCCTGCAGACAGGTTAGACATACACTTCCGGCTTACCGTTTAAGTCGCATGAGGGCTAGTTAGGCGAACGCCCCCAGGTCTGGATTACCCCGTGATTCGGCCTGCCTTGAGGTGACCCGGCTAGCATCTGCTTTGGCCTTGCCGAACCTCAGCTAACTCGGCCTTTATACCACGACGTGACCCTACCCGGGGGTATCCCCCCAACATTACTCCCCGAAGCTGGTGCGGTGTTAGCCGCCTCGGCTGCTAAGGCCACACCAGGTTCCACCTTGTGCTCCTGTCGCTGTTTGCCGAGTTACCTCTATACCTCGGACGGCTTGGATTTACATTCCCTTCGCACATTGCAAGTTTTCACTTGTTGGCCGGGTTACCACAGCTCTATCCGGGTCTTACTTCCTTCTCTCGTACGCTAGCCCATGTGAAGGGTAATTATTATGTTGTCTTATTTTAAGGGACGATACAGTAACCGCCGCAGTAATCGTCAGTTATCACTGTGCGCGGGTCACTTCATGCCTGCCCCCTCGTTTACCGCATCAGTGCGTCATGTCACAGGATTCTGTCCGCCCTGTGGCCTTCCGTGTGGCTCCTCACTGATTGGTCCGGACGGGTAATACACGGCCACAGCGTGTGGCCGGTCCACAGGGTGCGATCCCACTCACCTTAGATGGGGGTGGTTAAATAGCGGAGGGGTGCGTTCCTTAGGATTTTTCCCCCTCTGCACGCCTCTGCCCGCTGCTATTCCCCTTCGTCTTCCTCGCGACTACGCCACCGCCAGCACTACCAAAAAACAGCGTCGCCGCCGGACTTCTCCGTTTCACCTCTGTGTCTCCATCACCGCGACGCCAATCCCCCGCTACGGGTCCTCGCCAATCCAAGCCACTGTCTCCCGCCGCCTCCAGCGCCAGCGAGGGCTTCGAGGAGTAGATGGCGGAAGAAGAGCTCGCCATTGCTGAGCAGGAGATGGAGGAGGACGCCGCCGCTGCGGACCGCGGCGCATGGGCCGGCTCCTGGGTCTGCCAGGACGATCTAGACTGGCTCTACCGGACCAGACGCATCCTCGCCGGCGTCGCCGCTCGCCTCGCCTCCACCGAGCTAGCTCCTTCGCCCAACCCCGGGGAGTTCGTTGTGTTCCTATCTCATTTTCAACGGGGCTTCGGACTCCCGGTGAGTTATTTCTTCCATGATTTGCTCAGCACCTACCATCTCCAGCCGCACCATCTTCCAGCCAATGCCATTACTTCTCTCTCTGCCTTCGCTTCTACGATTGAAGGCTACACCGGATTATGGCCCACAAAGGAGCTGTGGATCCGGTTTTTCGCCCTTCGCCGCAACGTTATTCCCGACATTCACACTGATCCGGAGGACAAGCGGCTCACTCAATTCGGAGCGGCCTCCATCTCACCCCAGAGGTTCTCTGTTTTCCCCAGGGTCACAGGGCTAGAATCCTGCAAAGGTTGGTCCCGGATGTTCTTTTACGTCCGGAACACGGGCACCGAAGATTTGATCCGGTTGCTCACCTATACCCCGGGTCCGCCGAACACGGATCTGTGAGACGCCGTTCCAAGGAAACCTACGGCCCTGGCCAACCAAGTGAATAAGAGGTTCGCGGAGCTGAAGGAGCTCGGGTTGCGCAACGAGGATGCGATGATCACTTTCGTGCGCAACCGAATCTCCCCTCTCTAGAAGCGCACCCACAAGGTGTGCCATATGAGCTACGGCCGCGATCCCAACCGGACCTCATCTTTCGAACTGAACAACACGGAGATCTTTCGCCGGGTTAAGGCTCTCTTCACCACTCATAAGGATTTCTCCCCTGACTAGACTTGGGGGATTGAGCATTTATGCCGTGACCGGCTTCCTCCCATGGTAAGTTTCATTATACAACCTTACCCCGGACCAGTTACTTGTCTGTTATTGTTGCATTTTTGATTCTTCTGTTTACTCTTTTCCTCAGCTATTCCTTCCGCAAACGCTCGAGGACGGCACGGATCCGACCCTTAAGTGGGCACCGGACCGGGAGACTTCAGACGTGGAGGAGCCGGACTAAGAGATGTTTCTCCTCATGACCGACGCCATGAAACGACCCACGGGTAACTTCTCTTCTGCTAGAGATTGGCCCGATGATGAAGATTTGAGGCTGTCCCCCTTTCTTTTGCTTTTCCGCCATCAGCTCACGCCGGTGGCCATATCCACGAGGACCCTCCCCTCGCTACGGACGAGCCAGTTCCGGTGGCGTCGAAGAAAAAGCGCAGGGCTTCCTCAAGCTCTTCCTCCGGACCTTCCCAGCCTACTAAAAGGCGAAAGAAGGCCCCAGCACGAAGGGCTCGGAAACCCAGAGCGGCCGAAACCTCGAATGCGTAAGTCCTTCTTTCTTCTTCAATTCGATCTTCCTTACTTCGTCGTAAATTTCCTTCCGACGTTACCTGATTTCACAGGGCTCCGGTGGAGGTCCCTAAGAGTGGATCCAGTATCTCGTCGCCTCTCTGGGCCAGCCCTTCACCCCGTCATGACGACGAGTCACGTCCGCTGAGCCCTATTCCGGAAAGCTCTGTGGCCGCTCCGGATCATCCTGAGGCGGGGGAAACTGGCCTAGCCAGAACAACGGCAGCCACTACCTCGGCGACGCCACAACCAGGAGCCACTAAAGCTACCTCGACTTCAGCATCTGTTCCAGTACCAGCAGCCAAAATAGCACCAACTCCAACCTCGGCAGCAGCACCAACCTCGGCAGCGAAAACATCAGGGCCGGCACCAAGTCCAGCAACGAAAGTACCAGCGCCCAGTTCCTCTGCATCTTCCGAGTCCTCTCAACCTCGGCAGGGGAAAACCGCTGCTACGGCTTCTTCTTCCCAGCAAGCCAAGGGCAAGAAGACTCAAGACGCTGCCAAGCCCAGCACTGCCGAGCCTAGGCAACGTACCCTTGAGTCTATGCTCCCCAAGAAGACACCAGCGGCAAAGGACGCGCCTGCCGAGCCAACCGAAGCTCAGCAGTTGGTTCTGCACACCAGCCCCGCCCTTGCCTTAGTGGAGAGGAAGGAGGCACATGCTAAAGGTTTGGTGACGCCACATATGCCCACAGGTGAACGGTACCCCCCCAATCCTGATGGAGTTCGTCATGAACTGGAACAAGGCCGAGGTGATCCACGAATCTGATCAAGTGAATACCGCCACCAAGGCCATTAACCTCGCTGGACGGATGATGGAGGTACGACGTTTCTCCTTTGCAAATTGTAGATAATAACCATTAGTCCCCGAGCCTCCGAGGGAGTAACTTGTTACTCGACCAGATGCTCTTTTATAGAACTAACGTAGCTCCATGATAACTTCGAACATGCACACACCTAGAGCCGGGTTAAGTTCCACTTGGCCCGGATTTTAGTACACTTAGAACATGCACACACCTAGAGCCGGGTTAAGTTCCAATTGGCCCGGATTTTAGTAAACTTCGAACATGCACACACCTAGAGCCGGATTAAGTTCCACTTGGCCCGGATTTTAGTACACTTCGAACATGCACACACCTAGAGCCGGGTTAAGTTCCACTTGGCCCGGATTTTAGTACACTTCGAACATGCACACACCTAGAGCCGGGTTAAGTTCCACTTGGCCCGGATTTTAGTACAATTCGAACATGCACACACCTAGAGCCGGGTTAAGTTCCACTTGCCCCGGATTTTAGTACACTTCGAACATGCACATACCTAGAGCCGGGTTAAGTTCCACTTGGCCCAGATTTTAGTACACTTCGAACATGCACACACCTAGAGCCGGGTTAAGTTCCAGTACACTTCGAACATGCACACACCTAGAGCCGGGTTAAGTTCCACTTGGCCCGCATTTTAGTACACTTCGAACATGCACTAGGCTGACTTAAGTTTCTGTATCTTTTTTAGGTGACCACCAACCGCCGAAGTGCCGAATTCTAGCGCTTGTTGGATACGCACAAAAATCTTCGCACAAAATAGGCTGCACTCATCGCTGAGTACGAGAAAAGGGGTAAATTTCTTTCTCATTCCTTTCCTCATTTTTCTTCCACTTCGCTTGCCGAACTAATCTGATTGTTCGGTTTCCGCAGCTGGGGTGGAAGCTGAAAACAAAATAATGCGAAAGAACTTGGAGCAGATCAAGGGTACGTCCTTCTTATCTGTTCTTATTGTGCTTCTCATCATTTTACCTCCTTGGCTCGGCAAACATTCATACCTCGGCTCTGCCGGGCCAACACACGGTTTCAGCATTGCTTGAAGAAAGTGTGCATGTGCCTGACATGATGCTGCATTTTCTCGAACAAGCAGGACAGCACCAAGCCGAGCTAAAGAAGAAACATGATGAGCTCGCCCTCCTCCGGACCAAAGATGATGACATAGCCAAGCTCAAAGCTGAAATGGCTAAGATGAAAGCACAACACCAAACTGAGCTGAAAAGGGTTGGCGAGGATTACACCGAAGAACGTGAGCGCCTCAAACTCCAAAGTGCTAAGAATCGTGAGCTTCTTCAGGAAGCCGAGGTCAAACTTGGGTGGGCAAATGCTGAGCTCGAGCAGCTTCGGAAAAGGCGTGATGCTTGCATCAAGGAGTTGACCCGGATTCACAGTCACATCTCTCGTAACTTCTTTTCCTTTATCCTCCTTACCTCTCTTGGTTATTTCATATGTCTTATTTTCTCAACTTTGTCCTTTGCCTTGTTTCCCAGGCCACTTTCCAGAGGGTACTGCCATTACAAGTGTTGTTGTTGCCAATTTCCGCCGAGAAAGAGGTACCCCAGTCACTGCTGACGGTGAGAGCATTCCCTTTGACATGGAGGACCTGTTGGTCAGCCTGTCATCTTGCGTGGAAATCATCAAGAACTACGACAGGGACCTCCTCGATGTTTCAGTCCGGGTCTTCAACGCCTTCTGGCCCGCCGATGACGCTCCGGAGAGAGTCACGCAGCTCGCTGAAAGGCTTTCGGAAGTTGAGACCCAGCTCGACCTCTGGCGAGAATCTGCTGGCCGCGCCGCTGCCAATACCGTCCTTCACCACGTTTTGACGTGGTACAAAAAGATAGATCTCAGCCTCCTCACACAGCTGCGCACCGGGTCCAAATGGACCGATGACCCGGAGTGGGTAGCTCGGCGCCAGGCTTGCGCCCATAGCCTCATTGAATATGCTCCATTCATGAATGGACTGAGAGTCCGAGCTTCCTGGAAGTCGCAGGCGAAGAGGAAGTTGAGAACATTGAAGATGACTGGGGTGAAGACGAGGAGGACACTGCCTCGGATATCGAAGAGGGCGATGATGACGCCGAACTTCCTTCTGCTGCTCCTAAGTAAAAACACTTGAAAATTCATGAGATCCCCGGTATGCCGGGTGGAATTGTATTCCAAATACATGTGATATTTTGCTACTGAGTACTTATGCTGGATTAACTTGGGCGTAGTCCCCGAGTTTCTTTTTCTTGTTCGTTCAATCTTTTGGCTCGGATCGTGTCTACCTTGATTCGGTTTTACAACTTTCGAATCCGAGCCTGAAAAATTGTCTTAACAATACTGGGAAACTTTTAGACTTAGCTCAAAAATAAATACAGGGTTAGTCCGGAAAACAAACGTTGGCTCGAATAAATTCTTTTCCTTGGTCGTTTTTCATGTGCTAGGCAATTCCAAACTTGTTCTCTTGCTTGCCATGAAGACAATTCTTGTTGGACAGCAGCAAGTCGAAGAGTTGGGTTTTTGGTGCTCACACACTACTAATCCGAGCTAAGTAGAATAACCTATTCCAGCTGACGCACAAATAACAAAAGACTGTAAATATTATTAAGGCAGTCCCCGAGTTACTGCTCGAGGTGCCCACATTTCGTTGATAAGCTCATTGCCGACATACATACCGACATATGAGATAACCCGGATACATACACTTCTTCGCTAAGTGTAGAAAGGACGAAGGAGAGCTACATTCCATGGACGTTTAGATTCCTCACCGGACCTGTCCGCCTTGTTGTTTTCCTGTGGCTTTGCATCTATAAGATAGTAAGAATCGTTGTGCAATGCTTTGCTCACGATGAACGGCCCTTCCCATGGGGGGGATAATTTATGCATTCTAGTAGTACGTTGTACCAACCGGAGCACTAGATCGCCTTCCCAGAAGACCCGGGGGCACACTTTCCGGCTATGATAGCGTCGGAGGTTTTGCTGATATATGGCGGATCTGGACAGTGCCAGTTCTCTCGCTTCTTCTAGCAGATCAACATCATTTTGCCGGGCTTCTTGCACTTTGGCTTCTGTGTATTGGGTGACCCTAGGAGAATCATGCTCTATGTCGGCTGGTAATACAGCTTCTGCCCCATATACCAGAAAAAATGGCGTATAGCCTGTTGATCGATTCGGAGTTGTTCTTAAACTCCATAGTACCGCTGGTAGTTCTTCTATCCAGCACCCCGCTGATCTTTGCAGCGGCTTAATGAGCCGGGGTTTTATCCCGAATAATACTAATCCGTTGGATCTCTCCACTTGCCCGTTCGATGCGGGGTGGGCTACCGAAGCTACGTCAAGCCGGATCCTCTTATCCCGGCAGAAACGAGAAAATGCTCCTTCCGCAAAATGTGTGCCATTATCAGTTATGATACTGTGTGGATAACCCTACCTCCAGATGATATCTTTGAGAAACGTTACGGCCGTAGCTCCATCACATTTTCTTATAGGCTTTACTTCAATCCATTTTGTAAACTTGTCCAGCATTACCAGAATGTGAGTCATGTTCCCTCTTGCTGGTTTGAACGGGCCCACCATATCCAAGCACCATACGGCAAATGGCCATGTGATTGGGATGGTCTTGAGCTCCGGCATTGGCATATGCGTCTTTGTAGCGTACCTCTGACAACCATTACATTTTCTCACCAGATCTTCTGCTTGCTCTAAGGCGTTTGGCCAGTAGAATCCGTGTTGGAAAGCTTTTGCTACCAAGGATCGGGATGAGGCGTGATACCCGCATTCCCCCTGATGTATATCTCGGATGATTTCAAGCCCTTCGTCCGGGTCAACACATCGCTGGAGGACATTGGTCACACTTCTTTTGTAGAACTCGGAATTGATGATCGTGTAGGCCTTTGCCCTCCTCTGTGTTTGCCTGGACAGCACCTCCTCAGTGGGTAACGTTCCATCTTTCAGGAATTGAAATATAGGCAGTGCCCAAGCCGGTATTGGCCGCACGGGGAACACGTCCTCGCCTATCTCCATCTGATCCACCGGCATAACTTCAACCGGACCACGCTGAGCAGTCCCCGGGTCTTGCGAAGCAGTCCCCGGGTTTGCCGAAGCAGTCCCTGGGTTTTGCGCACCACTTCCCGTGTCAACGTCCATGGGCGCAGCTCCGGACTCTGTGTCCTCTGGGACGTAGATGGACTCGGACTCCGGGGATGGCCTGATGGATGGTTTCTTGAGGTGCTCTAATGCTACGCCTGGTGGAATTTCCTGTCTGGTTGACTCGAGCTTCGACAGCATGTCGGCAGCCTCATTTTCCACCCGGGGTACATGATGAAATTCGCATCCCTCAAAGTAACCAGAAATCTTCTGCACATGAAATCTGTATAGTGCCATGTTTGGATCAAGGGCGTCCCACACTCCGGACACTTGCTGCACCACTAAATCCGATTCGCCAAAGCATATAATCTGACGTATACCAACATCCTTTGCTACCTTGAGCCCATGCACAAGTGCTTCATACTCAGTGACATTATTTGATGCGGTGAAGTGGATCTGCAGCACATATTTCAACTGGTCCTTCTTTAGCGATGTGAGTACAACTCTGGCACCTGGCCCGGTTTTGGTTTTTGATCCGTCAAAGTGCATCCGCCAATAGTTCGGATCCGAAAGTGGTGGTTCATACTGTACCTCGACCCAATCCACGAAAAAGTCCACCATAGCCTGAGACTTGATGGCTTCTCTCTAGTCATATTGCGGAGCGTAAGGAGCTAGCTCAATTGCCCATTCTGCAATTCTGCCGCTTGCATCCTTGTTACTCATTATCTCGGATATAGGGGCCTCACATATGACCCGGATGGGATGCTCCTCAAAGTAGTGCTTCAATTTCTTGGCGGCCATGTATACGCCATACGCCACTTTTTGATAATGTGGGTAGTTCTGCTTTGAGGTTGACAACACTTCACTCAAATAATACACCGGCCTTTGCACTGACTTGCCTTCCTCATCGCGCTCCACCACTATCACTGCACTTACAACCCGGTTGGTTGCGGCTATATAGAGCAACATTGGCTCCTTTGATAGTGGTGAGGCTAGCACTGGCGCCGTGGCTAACATTTTCTTTAGGTGGGTAAAGGCTTCATCAGCCTGCGGTGTCCAAATGAATTTATCCGACTTTTTCATGAGTTGGTACAGAGGTAAAGCTTTCTCTCCCAACCGACATACAAACCGACTTAACGAGGCCAGGCAACCTGTAAACTTCTGGAAATCGTTAAGACACTTCGGCAGTTCCATTCGTTCGATGGCCCAGATTTTGGTTGGATTAACCTCGATACCTCGGCTGGAAACCAGAAAGCCGAGCAATTTTCTAGCCGGGACACCGAAGGTGCATTTTTCCGGGTTAAGCTTCATCCGAAACCTCCTTAGGTTTGCGAACGTTTGCCTGATATCGTCAAGGAGCGTTTTTCTTTCCTTGGTCTTGATAACCACATCATCCACGTACACCTGTACATTTTGACCTATCTGGTCATGCAAACATTTTTGCATACATCTCTGGTACATTGCCCCTGCATTACGTAGACCAAACGACATGGTGCGATAGCAATAAGCCCCATACGGGGTAATAAATGTAGTCTTTATTTGATCATCCGGATTCAGAGGTATCTGGTGGAAACTAGAATAAGCATCGATGAATGACAATAGTTCACATCCAGTAGTTGAGTCTATGACCTGATCTATTCTTGGCAGCGGGAATGGATCTTTCGTACACGCCTTGTTCAGGTTCGTGTAGTCGATACACATGCGCCAAACCACTGCCACGTTCGGATCATCCTTTTTCTTTTCGACCAGCACCGGATTAGACAGCCAATCGGGGTAAAGGACCTCCATGATAAATCCTACAGCTAGCAGCCGAGCTATCTCATCCCCAATGACTTTCCTCCTATCTTCGGCGAAGCGGCGGAGTGGTTGCTTCACCGGCTTAGCTCCGGGTCTCACATTTAAAGAGTGCTCGGCCAACTCCCTCGGAACACCTTGCAAGTCCTGTGTGGACCAAGCAAAAATGTCCCGATTCTCACGGAGGAAGCTGACGAGCTCGCTTTCCTATTTATCACTTACCCCGGCACCAATTGTTACGGTGCGCTCTGGGAACATGTCATCAACGGGGACCTTCTTGGTATCTTTCATGGCCTGGAAGGAGACAGTTCCATGCGGGTTACTCAGCGCCGGCATATACTGTTGCGCGGACTGAGCCAACACAGCCACCTCTTGAATTTTCCTTTTTTCCTACGCGATCACAAGTGACTCGGCTAGGTTTGATCCGGCCGACGCACACTCCATCGAATGTCGGAAGTCCCCAGCAATTGTAATTACTCCATTTGGTCCGGGCAATTTCATTTTCAAATAGCTGATATGACAACTTGCCATGTATTTGTTCAGCGCTGGCCTTCCGAGCAATGCATGATACGCGCTTTCTAAGTTCACCACTTCGAACTCAAGATTTTTAGTTCGGCAATTGTCCCTCGTGCCGAACAAGACGTCGACCCGGACCTTGCCTATGGGCTCGCAAGAAAAGCCGGGAACAATGCCATGGAAAGTTGTCCTCCTGGCCTGGAGCATGTTCTCCGAGATACCCAACTTGCGCATTGTGTCCGCGTACATGATATTTATGCTACTGCCGTTGTCGATCAGTACCTTTGAGAATCTTACGTTAATGCTAGGCCCAATGAATGTAGGATCTAGCACCAACGCATACGAACCAGGGCTCGGCATGAGCTTGGGGTGATCCCTCATGCTCCAAGTGATTTCCTGATCATACCAAGGCATGTACCTCGTCACTGTCGGCATTACCGCATTCACCTCCATATGCCTATGCTGCAAGCTTTTTCTATCAGTTTCCTCTGTGGTAAATACACAGTAGCTCTGGTGATGCTCCCTGTACTCGTTTCTCCCCTCATTTCCGGGGTGCCTCTGATCCGGCTGATGCTGATTTTCCACTTGATGCACTGCATCCCTTCTTTCATTGTTTTCATACCTCGACAGAGGGGGAGGCAACATTAGCTGTTGCGTGTTCGCTCCGGAGAGCAATTGCTGCCGGGGTAACTCCTGCCGAGGCTGATCATTCCGGTGTGCCTAAGCATTCCCCGAATCACCTTGCTCGATCTCGCGCACCCACTCACATTGCCTCGTCGTATGACCCGCTGGGTTGTTCGGATTTGGCATGTGAAACTTACACGGCTGGTTCAACATCGACTCGTAAGTATACCTCGGACGGTCTTTCCTTTCTTGCCATTGCTTCTTTTGCTCCGGTATCCAAGTTTTCTTCCCATCGTTCCTTGGGGTCCATTGACCTCCAGTTTTCTGGCGCTGACTACCCCTGCTCCGGGTTGATCTTGATTCACGGCTGCTACTTGGTGCGAACCGTACCGATGGTCCGGTCGATCATCCCTCCTTTTTCCTCTGTAATCAGTTCTCCGGGATGATCCGGATCCATCCCTCTGATAGTACTCATCGCTTGACTCGTTTGAGGCGAGCCTTGGTTGGGTCGGGTCACCCAACGCATACGAATCTTCGATCCGGATCATCTCTGCCAACGTTGCCAGCATTTTCCATTGCAACTTCATCCACAACTCGGTTCCATACCTACACCCTGTGCAAACCATGCTATGGCCTGTGATTCTATCACGCCCTCGCATGAATTTCTCACGGTACACCACCGGGTCAAAAACTCCCGGTCCGTCTCATTGGGTCGTTGTTTGCACATAGCTAGGGTCTGTGGCCTATTTGGCCTTTGATACGTACTCGAAAAATTGCTAATGAACATCTCCTCGAAATCTATCCAGCAGTTGATGCTTCCTGGTAGCAAATTGTTCAACCACACCCTTGCCGGGCCTTCCCACATCTGGGGTACATACCGTACAGCCCATCTCAGGTTTCCTATGGCAATTTTTACAACGGTAGCATAGTTTATCAGCCAATCCTCTGGCTTTGTACTACCGTCATAGGTCTTGGTGCCACTAGGAAACTGAAAGTTCGAGACTGGTGGCTCTTTCATGATCCGGGGTCCAAAACATGCTGGACCCGGTGGGCCTTGACATTCTATCTATTCCAACCTATATAGTCGATCCAGTTTCAACCTCGCATCGTCCGGCATCAAATCCTTGCTTCCCAGTCTCGACCCTATCACATGATAGTCCGGTCTCGGGTATCCCGCATTTGCCATCTCCGAATCACCGTCGTTATACCGGTTTTGTTCCTGCGGCGCACCTTTCTATTGCATACCTCGGCCGACACTGTGCTCTTGCCTCGGCATGTTCCGCTGCTGCGGTTGTCTTGCTCCAGCTGAATTTTGTTGCCCGGCATTACCGTTGACAATGTTCCTTTGACCGGCATTGCCTTGGTCACGGTTACCTCAGCCAGCTTCGCCTCGGCTCACACTCCGTCGATCATCATTTTTCTGCGCTTCTTTTTCTTTCCCTGCCCATGTTGGCTCATACAGGACAATCTGTTTGTTCCGTCTGGCCGAGGTTACGACCTCCTCTCTCCTTGGATCGCCATGAGGGGACGACGCGGCTCCAGCGGATTTCTCCGGGTTACCCATCGCCGAATGGACGATCTTGGAGGCCCCAGGTCTCTCCGGGTTCGCCCTGAGCAGTTCCTCTTTTTCCTATTCGCAATCCGAACCAGCTCGTTAACCCGGTTTTCCTGCCTTTGCCGGGCTTCACCCGTCAGTCCCTCTAACTCGGATGCAGCTGCATCCGCCGCTCTGAGGTTCTTGGCCGGGGTACTATACCTCGGCAACCCCATGGAAAAACAGTTTTCTGATTCCTCGATTTCGACATCACCTTCTATGTTCATCTCGCTCATGAGATTTCTCCCTTTAACTTTTACAGTATCAACTTTGTTCGCCTTAGCGTACTCACGCAGCGTCATGTTCAACGACTGCTAGGCCGTGGCTATTTTCTTTGCGCCCTCAAGTATTTTCTGCCTAGTTTCTTCTAGCTCGGCCTGTGCACGAGCCGAATCTACCGCTGATACTACAGGGTTTGCCAAGCTATCCATTGCCTCTCTCAGCACGTTTTCCGGCCTCTCTAGCAGAGGACCCCTACCTTTCCTTGGTGCCTTGGACGTCACCTCCGCATCTGGCGTCGGATCCTTGCTCGCACCCACACCCGGCGCTGTCATCATTACCTCTGCATGGTCCCGGGAACGAGCGGTATGCTCTCCGCGGGTCATAGTGAGGGGTGGTTCGCCTGCTTTGGCGATGTGGCGCGAATGATTGCCTGACACGTCCACCGCGACGGAGACCTTGTGCGCGCCGAGCTTGAGGAAGATGCCGTTGCATGGGAGAGGGCGCGTGCCGAAGCAGCCTACGTTGTTGCTGACGAAGTACCGCGCTTCAAAGCGCTGGACGAGCCCGGAGACGATGCGCTCGCCAGTGGTGATGAAGTTTCCCATACGGATCTTGACCCCTGCTAGCGCCGCTAGCCCCACGGTGGGCGCCAATTGTCGTGCTAGTGTCACGGCAGATGTCATGTATAGGCTGAAGGTGGGGACTAATACACGCTAGGGGAATCCAGGGAGGGATAGCGAAGTGATACTCCACACAAGAACTTGTATTGATTTTCTTCCAAGGTTAGAAGTGCTCCTAGAGCTGTATTGGCGAGAGGAGGAAGAAGAAGCTCTCTTACTCTCACCCACAGATCTCACCTGATACCCTAGACCTTAATAGAATTGTCCAGAGAAATAACAGCCAACCCCCTCTACTGAAGCCCTAGCCCCCCTTTTATAGTGGAGGCTCGGTTTCTGCATAGGGCATACGTGGAGGCATATTCCTAAGAATATGCCTCCTCCCAAAGTGGTAAGCCGACCGGGGTGCTTTTTCCCCCGCGTCACCTATGCTTTAGCTACGTGAGCCACTGCAGCGCCCTCGTCAGCTGACACGGGCGTCGGCAAGCATGTCGGCCACGCCCCGGTGGTCCCGTCCTTGCTCGCTTCGCTCAGGCAGTGCGTACCGGGGCTCCTTTTGACCAGCGAGATTCCTTCCTTCTCCTAGAGGGTTGCTGCGACCCGGACGATGGTTCATCCAGACACCCCCTTTTCCTGCATATAGGTTAGACATACACTTCCGGCTTACCGCTTAAGTCGGATGAGGGCTAGTTAGGCGAACGCCCCCAGGTCCGGATTACCCCGTGATTCGGCCTGCCTTGAGGTGACCCGGCCAGCATCTGCTTTGGCCTTACTGAAACTGAGCTAACTCGGCCTTTATACCACGACGTGACCCTAGCCGGGGGTATCCCCCCAACATTATTGAATGTGTGTTCTGTTCCTAAACCACATTGATCAACCGGTTACATTGCATGCGTGTTCTTTTCCTAAACCACATGGATCCACTACAGTCATTTCATGTGTGTTCATTTCATAAACCACATTGATCCACCAGAGTCATTGCATGTGTGTTCTTTTCCTAAACCACATGGATCAGCTGGTGACATTTCATGTTTGTTCTTTTCCTCAACCACATTAATCCACTAGTGACATTGCATGTGTGTTATTTTCCTAAACCACATTGATCGACTAGAGTCATTGCATGTGTGTTCTTTTCCTAAACCATATGGATCCACTGGTGACATTTCATGTGTGTTCTCTTCCTAAACCACATGGATGCACTAGTGACATTTCATGTGTGTTCTTTTCCTAAACCACATGGATCCACTAGATTCATTGCATGTGTGTTCTTTTCCTAAACCGCATTGATCCACTGGTGACATTGCTTGTGTGTTCTTTTCCTAAACCACATTGATCCACTAGTGTCATTGCATGTGTGTTCTTTTCCTCAACCACATTGATCCACTAGAGTCAGTGCATGTGTGTTATTTTCCTAACCCACATTGATCCACTAGTGTCATTGAATGTGTGTTCTTTTTGTAAACCACATTGATCCATTGGTGACATTTCATGTGTGTTGTTTTCCTACACCAAATGGATCCACTAGAGTCAATGCATGTGTGTTCTTTTCCTAAACCAAAGTGATCCACTAGAGGTACTACATTTGTGTTCTTTTCCTAAACCACATTGATCCATTAGAGTCATTGCATGTGTGTTATTTTCCTAAACCACATCTATCCATTAGAGTCACTGCATGTGTGTTCTTTTCCTAAACAACATGGATCCATTAGGGTCATTGCATGTGTGTTCTTTTCCTAAACCACATGGATCCACTGGTGACATTTCATGTGTGTTCTCTTCCTAAACCACATGGATGCACTAGTGACATTTCATGTTTGTTCTTTTTGTAAACCACATTGATCCACTAGAGTCACTACATGTGTGTTGTTTTCCTAAACCACATGGATCCACTAGTGACAATTCATGTCCGTTCTTTTCCTACACCATATGGATCGAATAGAGTCATTGCATGTGTGTTCTGTTCCTAAACCACATTGATCCACAGGTTACATTGCATGTGTGTTCTTTTCCTAAACCACATGTATCCACTAGAGTCATTTCATGTGTGTTCATTTCCTAAACCACATATATCCACCAAAGTCATTGCATGTGTGTTCTTTTCCTAAACCACATGGATCCACTGGTGACATTTCATGTTTGTTCTTTTGCTCAACCACATTGATCCACTAGTGACATTGCATGTGTGTTATTTTCCTACACCAAATGGATCCACTAGAGTCATTGAATGTGTGTTCTTTTCCTAAACCAATCTGATCCACTAGAGGTACTACATGTGTGTTCTTTTCCTAAACCACATTGATCCATTGGAGTCATTGCATGTGTGTTATTTTCCTAAACCACATCTATCCATTAGAGTCATTGCATGTGTGTTCTTTTCCTAAACCACATGGATCCATTAGAGTCATTGCATGTGTGTTCTTTCCCTAAACCATATGGATCAATTGGTCACATTTCATGTGTGTTCTCTTCCTAAACCACATGGATGCACTAGTGACATTTCAAGTGCGTTCTTTTCCTAAAGCACATGGATCCACTAGAGTCATTGCATATGTGTTCTTTTCCTAAATCATATTCATCCACTGGTGACATTGCATGTGTGTTCTTTTCCTAAACCACATTGATCCACTTGTGACATTGCATGTGTGTTCTTTTCCTAAACCACATTGATCCACTTGTGACATTGCATGTATGTTCTTTTTGTTAACCACATTGATCCACTTGAGTCATTGCATGTGTGTTCTTTTCCTAAAGCACATTGGTCCACTAGAGTCAGTGCATGTGTGTTCTTTTCCTAAACCACATTGATCCACTAGAGTCACTACATGTGTGTTCTTTTCCTAAACCACATGTATCCACTAGAGACATTTCATGTGTGTGATTTTCCTACACCACATTGATCCACTAGAGTCAGTGCATGTGTGTTCTTTTCCTAAACCACATTGATCCACTAGAGTCACTACATGTGTGTTCTTTTCCTAAACCACATGGATCCACTAGAGACATTGCATGTGTGTTCTATTCCTAATCCACATTGATCCACTGGTTACATTGCATGCGTGTTCTTTTCCTAAACCACATGGGTCCACTAGAGTCATTCATGTGTGTTCATTTCCTAAACCACATTGATCAACCAGAGTCATTTCATGTGTGTTCTTTTCCTAAACCACATGGATCAGCTGGTGACATTTCATGTTTGTTCTTTTCCTCAACCACATTAATCCACTAGTGACATTGCATGTGTGTTCTTTTCCTCAACCACATTGATGTACTAGAGTCAGTGCATGTGTGTTATTTTCCTAACCCACATTGATCCACTAGAGTCATTGAATGTGTCTTCTTTTCCTAAACCACATGGTTCCATTGGTGACATTTCATGTATGTTGTTTTCCTACACCAAATGGATCCACTAGAGTCATTGCATGTGTGTTCTTTTCCTAAACCAAAGTGATCCACTAGAGTCACTACATGTGTGTTCTTTTCCTAAACCACATTGATCCGTTGGAGTCATTGCATGTGTGTTATTTTCCTAAACCACATTGATCCACTGGTTACATTGCATGTGTGTTCTTTTCCTAAACCACATGGATCCACTAGAGTGATTTCATGTGTGTTCATTTCCTAAACCACCTTGATCCACCAGAGTCATTGCATGTGTGTTATTTTCCTAAACCACATGGAACAGCTGGTGACATTTCATGTTTGTTCTTTTCCTACACCAAATGGATCCACTAGAGTCATTGCATGTGTGTTCTTTTCCTAAGCCACAGTGATCCACTAGAGTCACTACATGTGTGTCTTTTTCTTAAACCACATTGATCCATTGGAGTCATTGCATGTGTGTTATTTTCCTAAACCACATCTATCCATTAGAGTAGCTGCATGTGTGTTCTTTTCCTAAACCACATGGATCCATTAGAGTCATTGCATGTGTGTTCTTTTCCTAAACCATATGGATCCACTTGTGACATTTCATGTGTGTTCTCTTCCTAAACCACATGGATGCACTAGTGACACTTCATGTGTGTTCTTGTCCTAAACCACATGGATCCACTAGAGTCATTGCATGTGTGTTATTTTCCTAAACCACATTGATCCACTGGTGAGATTGCATGTGTGTTCTTTTCCTAAACCATATGGATCCACTTGTGACATTTCATGTGTGTTCTCTTCCTAAACCACATGGATGCACTAGTGACACTTCATGTGTGTTCTTGTCCTAAACCACATGGATCCACTAGAGTCATTGCATGTGTGTTCTTTTCCTAAACCACATTGATCCACTGGTGAGATTGCATGTGTGTTCTTTTCCTAAACCACATTGATCCACTAGAGTCATTGCATGTGTGTTATTTTCCTAAACCACATTGATCCACAAGAGTCAGTGCATGTGTGTTCTTTTCCTAAACCACATTGATCCACTGGAGCCACTACATGTGTGTTATTTTCCTAAACCTCATGGATCCACTAGAGACATTTCATGTGTGTTCTTTTCCTACACCACACGGATCCACTAGAGTCATTGCATGTGTGTTATGTTCCTAAACCACATTGATCCACTGGTTACATTGCATGTGTGTTCTTTTCCTAAACCACATTGATCCACTATAGTCATTGCATGTGTTTTCTTTTCCTAAACAACATTGATCCACTAGAGTCAGTGCATGTGTGTTCTTTTCCTAAACCACATTGATCCACTAGAGTCACTACATGTGTGTTCTTTTCCTAAACCACATGGATCCACTAGAGACATTTCATGTGTGTTCTTTTCCTACACCACACTGATCCACTAGAGTCAGTGCATGTGTGTTCTTTTCCTAAACCACATTGATCCACTAGAGTCACTGCATGTGTGTTCTTTTCCTAAACCACATGGATCCACTAGAGACATTGCATGTGTGTTCTATTCCTAATCCACATTGATCCACTGGTTACATTGCATGCGTGTTCTTTTCCTAAACCACATGGGTCCACTAGAGTCATTCATGTGTGTTCATTTCCTAAACCACATTGATCAACCAGAGTCATTTCATGTGTGTTCTTTTGCTAAACCACATGGATCAGCTGGTGACATTTCATGTTTGTTCTTTTCCTCAACCACATTAATCCACTAGTGACATTGCATGTGTGTTCTTTTCCTCAACCACATTGATGTACTAGAGTCAGTGCATGTGTGTTATTTTCCTAACCCACATTGATCCACTAGAGTCATTGAATGTGTCTTCTTTTCCTAAACCACATGGTTCCATTGGTGACATTTCATGTATGTTGTTTTCCTACACCAAATGGATCCACTAGAGTCATTGCATGTGTGTTCTTTTCCTAAACCACAGTGATCCACTAGAGTCACTACATGTGTGTTCTTTTCCTAAACCACATTGATCCGTTGGAGTCATTGCATGTGTGTTATTTTCCTAAACCACATTGATCCACTGGTTACATTGCATGTGTGTTCTTTTCCTAAACCACATGGATCCGCTAGAGTGATTTCATGTGTGTTCATTTCCTAAACCACCTTGATCCACCAGAGTCATTGCATGTGTGTTATTTTCCTAAACCACATGGAACAGCTGGTGACATTGCATGTTTGTTCTTTTCCTACACCAAATGGATCCACTAGAGTCATTGCATGTGTGTTCTTTTCCTAAGCCACAGTGATCCACTAGAGTCACTACATGTGTGTCTTTTTCTTAAACCACATTGATCCATTGGAGTCATTGCATGTGTGTTATTTTCCTAAACCACATCTATCCATTAGAGTAGCTGCATGTGTGTTCTTTTCCTAAACCACATGGATCCATTAGAGTCATTGCATGTGTGTTCTTTTCCTAAACCATATGGATCCACTTGTGACATTTCATGTGTGTTCTCTTCCTAAACCACATGGGATGCACTAGTGACACTTCATGTGTGTTCTTGTCCTAAACCACATGGATCCACTAGAGTCATTGCATGTGTGTTCTTTTCCTAAACCACATTGATCCACTGGTGAGATTGCATGTGTGTTCTTTTCCTAAACCACATTGATCCACTAGAGTCATTGCATGTGTGTTATTTTCCTAAACCACATTGATCCACAAGAGTCAGTGCATGTGTGTTCTTTTCCTAAACCACATTGATCCACTGGAGCCACTACATGTGTGTTATTTTCCTAAACCTCATGGATCCACTAGAGACATTTCATGTGTGTTCTTTTCCTACACCACACGGATCCACTAGAGTCATTGCATGTGTGTTATGTTCCTAAACCACATTGATCCACTGGTTACATTGCATGTGTGTTCTTTTCCTAAACCACATTGATCCACTATAGTCATTGCATGTGTTTTCTTTTCCTAAACAACATTGATCCACTAGAGTCAGTGCATGTGTGTTCTTTTCCTAAACCACATTGATCCACTAGAGTCACTACATGTGTGTTCTTTTCCTAAACCACATGGATCCACTAGAGACATTTCATGTGTGTTCTTTTCCTACACCACATTGATCCACTAGAGTCAGTGCATGTGTGTTCTTTTCCTAAACCATATTGATCCACTAGAGTCACTACATGTGTGTTCTTTTCCTAAACCACATGGATCCACTAGAGACATTGCATGTGTGTTCTATTCCTAATCCACATTGATCCACTGGTTACATTGCATGCGTGTTCTTTTCCTAAACCACATGGGTCCACTAGAGTCATTCATGTGTGTTCATTTCCTAAACCACATTGATCAACCAGAGTCATTTCATGTGTGTTCTTTTCCTAAACCACATGGATCAGCTGGTGACATTTCATGTTTGTTCTTTTCCTCAACCACATTAATCCACTAGTGACATTGCATGTGTGTTCTTTTCCTCAACCACATTGATGTACTAGAGTCAGTGCATGTGTGTTATTTTCCTAACCCACATTGATCCACTAGAGTCATTGAATGTGTCTTCTTTTCCTAAACCACATGGTTCCATTGGTGACATTTCATGTATGTTGTTTTCCTACACCAAATGGATCCACTAGAGTCATTGCATGTGTGTTCTTTTCCTAAACCACAGTGATCCACTAGAGTCACTACATGTGTGTTCTTTTCCTAAACCACATTGATCCGTTGGAGTCATTGCATGTGTGTTATTTTCCTAAACCACATTGATCCACTGGTTACATTGCATGTGTGTTCTTTTCCTAAACCACATGGATCCACTAGAGTGATTTCATGTGTGTTCATTTCCTAAACCACCTTGATCCACCAGAGTCATTGCATGTGTGTTATTTTCCTAAACCACATGGAACAGCTGGTGACATTTCATGTTTGTTCTTTTCCTACACCAAATGGATCCACTAGAGTCATTGCATGTGTGTTCTTTTCCTAAGCCACAGTGATCCACTAGAGTCACTACATGTGTGTCTTTTTCTTAAACCACATTGATCCATTGGAGTCATTGCATGTGTGTTATTTTCCTAAACCACATCTATCCATTAGAGTAGCTGCATGTGTGTTCTTTTCCTAAACCACATGGATCCATTAGAGTCATTGCATGTGTGTTCTTTTCCTAAACCATATGGATCCACCTGTGACATTTCATGTGTGTTCTCTTCCTAAACCACATGGATGCACTAGTGACACTTCATGTGTGTTCTTTTCCTAAACCACATGGATCCACTAGAGTCATTGCATGTGTGTTCTTTTCCTAAACCACATTGATCCACTGGTGAGATTGCATGTGTGTTCTTTTCCTAAACCACATTGATCCACTAGAGTCATTGCATGTGTGTTATTTTCCTAAACCACATTGATCCACAAGAGTCAGTTCATGTGTGTTCTTTTCCTAAACCACATTGATCCACTGGAGCCACTACATGTGTGTTCTTTTCCTAAACCTCATGGATCCACTAGAGACATTTCATGTGTGTTCTTTTCCTACACCACACGGATCCACTAGAGTCATTGCATGTGTGTTATGTTCCTAAACCACATTGACCCACTGGTTACATTGCATGTGTGTTCTTTTCCTAAACCACATTGATCCACTATAGTCATTGCATGTGTTTTCTTTTCCTAAACAACATTGATCCACTAGAGTCAGTGCATGTGTGTTCTTTTCCTAAACCACATTGATCCACTAGAGTCACTACATGTGTGTTCTTTTCCTAAACCACATGGATCCACTAGAGACATTTCATGTGTGTTCTTTTCCTACACCACATTGATCCACTAGAGTCAGTGCATGTGTGTTCTTTTCCTAAACCACATTGATCCACTAGAGTCAGTACATGTGTGTTCTTTTCCTAAACCACATGGATCCACTAGAGACATTGCATGTGTGTTCTATTCCTAATCCACATTGATCCACTGGTTACATTGCATGCGTGTTCTTTTCCTAAACCACATGGGTCCACTAGAGTCATTCATGTGTGTTCATTTCCTAACCCACATTGATCAACCAGAGTCATTTCATGTGTGTTCTTTTCCTAAACCACATGGATCAGCTGGTGACATTTCATGTTTGTTCTTTTCCTCAACCACATTAATCCACTAGTGACATTGCATGTGTGTTCTTTTCCTCAACCACATTGATGTACTAGAGTCAGTGCATGTGTGTTATTTTCCTAACCCACATTGATCCACTAGAGTCATTGAATGTGTCTTCTTTTCCTAAACCACATGGTTCCATTGGTGACATTTCATGTATGTTGTTTTCCTACACCAAATGGATCCACTAGAGTCATTGCATGTGTGTTCTTTTCCTAAACCAAAGTGATCCACTAGAGTCACTACATGTGTGTTCTTTTCCTAAACCACATTGATCCGTTGGAGTCATTGCATGTGTGTTATTTTCCTAAACCACATTGATCCACTGGTTACATTGCATGTGTGTTCTTTTCCTAAACCACATGGATCCGCTAGAGTGATTTCATGTGTGTTCATTTCCTAAACCACCTTGATCCACCAGAGTCATTGCATGTGTGTTATTTTCCTAAACCACATGGAACAGCTGGTGACATTTCATGTTTGTTCTTTTCCTACACCAAATGGATCCACTAGAGTCATTGCATGTGTGTTCTTTTCCTAAGCCACAGTGATCCACTAGAGTCACTACATGTGTGTCTTTTTCTTAAACCACATTGATCCATTGGAGTCATTGCATGTGTGTTATTTTCCTAAACCACATCTATCCATTAGAGTAGCTGCATGTGTGTTCTTTTCCTAAACCACATGGATCCATTAGAGTCATTGCATGTGTGTTCTTTTCCTAAACCATATGGATCCACTTGTGACATTTCATGTGTGTTCTCTTCCTAAACCACATGGATGCACTAGTGACACTTCATGTGTGTTCTTTTCCTAAACCACATGGATCCACTAGAGTCATTGCATGTGTGTTCTTTTCCTAAACCACATTGATCCACTGGTGAGATTGCATGTGTGTTCTTTTCCTAAACCACATTGATCCACTAGAGTCATTGCATGTGTGTTATTTTCCTAAACCACATTGATCCACAAGAGTCAGTTCATGTGTGTTCTGTTCCTAAACCACATTGATCCACTGGAGCCACTACATGTGTGTTCTTTTCCTAAACCTCATGGATCCACTAGAGACATTTCATGTGTGTTCTTTTCCTACACCACACGGATCCACTAGAGTCATTGCATGTGTGTTATGTTCCTAAACCACATTGACCCACTGGTTACATTGCATGTGTGTTCTTTTCCTAAACCACATTGATCCACTATAGTCATTGCATGTGTTTTCTTTTCCTAAACAACATTGATCCACTAGAGTCAGTGCATGTGTGTTCTTTTCCTAAACCACATTGATCCACTAGAGTCACTACATGTGTGTTCTTTTCCTAAACCACATGCATCCACTAGAGACATTTCATGTGTGTTCTCTTCCTACACCACATTGATCCACTAGAGTCAGTGCATGTGTGTTCTTTTCCTAAACCACATTGATCCACTAGAGTCACTGCATGTGTGTTCTTTTCCTAAACCACATGGATCCACTAGAGACATTGCATGTGTGTTCTATTCCTAATCCACATTGATCCACTGGTTACATTGCATGCGTGTTCTTTTCCTAAACCACATGGGTCCACTAGAGTCATTCATGTGTGTTCATTTCCTAAACCACATTGATCAACCAGAGTCATTTCATGTGTGTTCTTTTCCTAAACCACATGGATCAGCTGGTGACATTTCATGTTTGTTCTTTTCCTCAACCACATTAATCCACTAGTGACATTGCATGTGTGTTCTTTTCCTCAACCACATTGATGTACTAGAGTCAGTGCATGTGTGTTATTTTCCTAACCCACATTGATCCACTAGAGTCATTGAATGTGTCTTCTTTTCCTAAACCACATGGTTCCATTGGTGACATTTCATGTATGTTGTTTTCCTACACCAAATGGATCCACTAGAGTCATTGCATGTGTGTTCTTTTCCTAAACCAAAGTGATCCACTAGAGTCACTACATGTGTGTTCTTTTCCTAAACCACATTGATCCGTTGGAGTCATTGCATGTGTGTTATTTTCCTAAACCACATTGATCCACTGGTTACATTGCATGTGTGTTCTTTTCCTAAACCACATCGATCCGCTAGAGTGATTTCATGTGTGTTCATTTCCTAAACCACCTTGATCCACCAGAGTCATTGCATGTGTGTTATTTTCCTAAACCACATGGAACAGCTGGTGACATTTCATGTTTGTTCTTTTCCTACACCAAATGGATCCACTAGAGTCATTGCATGTGTGTATTTTCCTAAGCCACAGTGATCCACTAGAGTCACTACATGTGTGTCTTTTTCTTAAACCACATTGATCCATTGGAGTCATTGCATGTGTGTTATTTTCCTAAACCACATCTATCCATTAGAGTAGCTGCATGTGTGTTCTTTTCCTAAACCACATGGATCCATTAGAGTCATTGCATGTGTGTTCTTTTCCTAAACCATATGGATCCACTTGTGACATTTCATGTGTGTTCTCTTCCTAAACCACATGGATGCACTAGTGACACTTCATGTGTGTTCTTGTCCTAAACCACATGGATCCACTAGAGTCATTGCATGTGTGTTCTTTTCCTAAACCACATTGATCCACTTGTGAGATTGCATGTGTGTTCTTTTCCTAAACCACATTGATCCACTAGAGTCATTGCATGTGTGTTATTTTCCTAAACCACATTGATCCACAAGAGTCAGTGCATGTGTGTTCTTTTCCTAAACCACATTGATCCACTGGAGCCACTACATGTGTGTTATTTTCCTAAACCTCATGGATCCACTAGAGACATTTCATGTGTGTTCTTTTCCTACACCACACGGATCCACTAGAGTCATTGCATGTGTGTTATGTTCCTAAACCACATTGATCCACTGGTTACATTGCATGTGTGTTCTTTTCCTAAACCACATTGATCCACTATAGTCATTGCATGTGTTTTCTTTTCCTAAACAACATTGATCCACTAGAGTCAGTGCATGTGTGTTCTTTTCCTAAACCACATTGATCCACTAGAGTCACTACATGTGTGTTCTTTTCCTAAACCACATGGATCCACTAGAGACATTTCATGTGTGTTCTTTTCCTACACCACATTGATCCACTAGAGTCAGTGCATGTGTGTTCTTTTCCTAAACCATATTGATCCACTAGAGTCACTACATGTGTGTTCTTTTCCTAAACCACATGGATCCACTAGAGACATTGCATGTGTGTTCTATTCCTAATCCACATTGATCCACTGGTTACATTGCATGCGTGTTCTTTTCCTAAACCACATGGGTCCACTAGAGTCATTCATGTGTGTTCATTTCCTAAACCACATTGATCAACCAGAGTCATTTCATGTGTGTTCTTTTCCTAAACCACATGGATCAGCTGGTGACATTTCATGTTTGTTCTTTTCCTCAACCACATTAATCCACTAGTGACATTGCATGTGTGTTCTTTTCCTCAACCACATTGATGTACTAGAGTCAGTGCATGTGTGTTATTTTCCTAACCCACATTGATCCACTAGAGTCATTGAATGTGTCTTCTTTTCCTAAACCACATGGTTCCATTGGTGACATTTCATGTATGTTGTTTTCCTACACCAAATGGATCCACTAGAGTCATTGCATGTGTGTTCTTTTCCTAAACCACAGTGATCCACTAGAGTCACTACATGTGTGTTCTTTTCCTAAACCACATTGATCCGTTGGAGTCATTGCATGTGTGTTCTTTTCCTAAACCATATGGATCCACTTGTGACATTTCATGTGTGTTCTCTTCCTAAACCACATGGATGCACTAGTGACACTTCATGTGTGTTCTTGTCCTAAACCACATGGATCCACTAGAGTCATTGCATGTGTGTTCTTTTCCTAAACCACATTGATCCACTTGTGAGATTGCATGTGTGTTCTTTTCCTAAACCACATTGATCCACTAGAGTCATTGCATGTGTGTTATTTTCCTAAACCACATTGATCCACAAGAGTCAGTGCATGTGTGTTCTTTTCCTAAACCACATTGATCCACTGGAGCCACTACATGTGTGTTATTTTCCTAAACCTCATGGATCCACTAGAGACATTTCATGTGTGTTCTTTTCCTACACCACACGGATCCACTAGAGTCATTGCATGTGTGTTATGTTCCTAAACCACATTGATCCACTGGTTACATTGCATGTGTGTTCTTTTCCTAAACCACATTGATCCACTATAGTCATTGCATGTGTTTTCTTTTCCTAAACAACATTGATCCACTAGAGTCAGTGCATGTGTGTTCTTTTCCTAAACCACATTGATCCACTAGAGTCACTACATGTGTGTTCTTTTCCTAAACCACATGGATCCACTAGAGACATTTCATGTGTGTTCTTTTCCTACACCACATTGATCCACTAGAGTCAGTGCATGTGTGTTCTTTTCCTAAACCATATTGATCCACTAGAGTCACTACATGTGTGTTCTTTTCCTAAACCACATGGATCCACTAGAGACATTGCATGTGTGTTCTATTCCTAATCCACATTGATCCACTGGTTACATTGCATGTGTGTTCTTTTCCTAAACCACATGGGTCCACTAGAGTCATTCATGTGTGTTCATTTCCTAAACCACATTGATCAACCAGAGTCATTTCATGTGTGTTCTTTTCCTAAACCACATGGATCAGCTGGTGACATTTCATGTTTGTTCTTTTCCTCAACCACATTAATCCACTAGTGACATTGCATGTGTGTTCTTTTCCTCAACCACATTGATGTACTAGAGTCAGTGCATGTGTGTTATTTTCCTAACCCACATTGATCCACTAGAGTCATTGAATGTGTCTTCTTTTCCTAAACCACATGGTTCCATTGGTGACATTTCATGTATGTTGTTTTCCTACACCAAATGGATCCACTAGAGTCATTGCATGTGTGTTCTTTTCCTAAACCACAGTGATCCACTAGAGTCACTACATGTGTGTTCTTTTCCTAAACCACATTGATCCGTTGGAGTCATTGCATGTGTGTTATTTTCCTAAACCACATTGATCCACTGGTTACATTGCATGTGTGTTCTTTTCCTAAACCACATGGATCCACTAGAGTGATTTCATGTGTGTTCATTTCCTAAACCACCTTGATCCACCAGAGTCATTGCATGTGTGTTATTTTCCTAAACCACATGGAACAGCTGGTGACATTTCATGTTTGTTCTTTTCCTACACCAAATGGATCCACTAGAGTCATTGCATGTGTGTTCTTTTCCTAAGCCACAGTGATCCACTAGAGTCACTACATGTGTGTCTTTTTCTTAAACCACATTGATCCATTGGAGTCATTGCATGTGTGTTATTTTCCTAAACCACATCTATCCATTAGAGTAGCTGCATGTGTGTTCTTTTCCTAAACCACATGGATCCATTAGAGTCATTGCATGTGTGTTCTTTTCCTAAACCATATGGATCCACCTGTGACATTTCATGTGTGTTCTCTTCCTAAACCACATGGATGCACTAGTGACACTTCATGTGTGTTCTTTTCCTAAACCACATGGATCCACTAGAGTCATTGCATGTGTGTTCTTTTCCTAAACCACATTGATCCACTGGTGAGATTGCATGTGTGTTCTTTTCCTAAACCACATTGATCCACTAGAGTCATTGCATGTGTGTTATTTTCCTAAACCACATTGATCCACAAGAGTCAGTTCATGTGTGTTCTTTTCCTAAACCACATTGATCCACTGGAGCCACTACATGTGTGTTCTTTTCCTAAACCTCATGGATCCACTAGAGACATTTCATGTGTGTTCTTTTCCTACACCACACGGATCCACTAGAGTCATTGCATGTGTGTTATGTTCCTAAACCACATTGACCCACTGGTTACATTGCATGTGTGTTCTTTTCCTAAACCACATTGATCCACTATAGTCATTGCATGTGTTTTCTTTTCCTAAACAACATTGATCCACTAGAGTCAGTGCATGTGTGTTCTTTTCCTAAACCACATTGATCCACTAGAGTCACTACATGTGTGTTCTTTTCCTAAACCACATGGATCCACTAGAGACATTTCATGTGTGTTCTTTTCCTACACCACATTGATCCACTAGAGTCAGTGCATGTGTGTTCTTTTCCTAAACCACATTGATCCACTAGAGTCAGTACATGTGTGTTCTTTTCCTAAACCACATGGATCCACTAGAGACATTGCATGTGTGTTCTATTCCTAATCCACATTGATCCACTGGTTACATTGCATGCGTGTTCTTTTCCTAAACCACATGGGTCCACTAGAGTCATTCATGTGTGTTCATTTCCTAACCCACATTGATCAACCAGAGTCATTTCATGTGTGTTCTTTTCCTAAACCACATGGATCAGCTGGTGACATTTCATGTTTGTTCTTTTCCTCAACCACATTAATCCACTAGTGACATTGCATGTGTGTTCTTTTCCTCAACCACATTGATGTACTAGAGTCAGTGCATGTGTGTTATTTTCCTAACCCACATTGATCCACTAGAGTCATTGAATGTGTCTTCTTTTCCTAAACCACATGGTTCCATTGGTGACATTTCATGTATGTTGTTTTCCTACACCAAATGGATCCACTAGAGTCATTGCATGTGTGTTCTTTTCCTAAACCAAAGTGATCCACTAGAGTCACTACATGTGTGTTCTTTTCCTAAACCACATTGATCCGTTGGAGTCATTGCATGTGTGTTATTTTCCTAAACCACATTGATCCACTGGTTACATTGCATGTGTGTTCTTTTCCTAAACCACATGGATCCGCTAGAGTGATTTCATGTGTGTTCATTTCCTAAACCACCTTGATCCACCAGAGTCATTGCATGTGTGTTATTTTCCTAAACCACATGGAACAGCTGGTGACATTTCATGTTTGTTCTTTTCCTACACCAAATGGATCCACTAGAGTCATTGCATGTGTGTTCTTTTCCTAAGCCACAGTGATCCACTAGAGTCACTACATGTGTGTCTTTTTCTTAAACCACATTGATCCATTGGAGTCATTGCATGTGTGTTATTTTCCTAAACCACATCTATCCATTAGAGTAGCTGCATGTGTGTTCTTTTCCTAAACCACATGGATCCATTAGAGTCATTGCATGTGTGTTCTTTTCCTAAACCATATGGATCCACTTGTGACATTTCATGTGTGTTCTCTTCCTAAACCACATGGATGCACTAGTGACACTTCATGTGTGTTCTTTTCCTAAACCACATGGATCCACTAGAGTCATTGCATGTGTGTTCTTTTCCTAAACCACATTGATCCACTGGTGAGATTGCATGTGTGTTCTTTTCCTAAACCACATTGATCCACTAGAGTCATTGCATGTGTGTTATTTTCCTAAACCACATTGATCCACAAGAGTCAGTTCATGTGTGTTCTGTTCCTAAACCACATTGATCCACTGGAGCCACTACATGTGTGTTCTTTTCCTAAACCTCATGGATCCACTAGAGACATTTCATGTGTGTTCTTTTCCTACACCACACGGATCCACTAGAGTCATTGCATGTGTGTTATGTTCCTAAACCACATTGACCCACTGGTTACATTGCATGTGTGTTCTTTTCCTAAACCACATTGATCCACTATAGTCATTGCATGTGTTTTCTTTTCCTAAACAACATTGATCCACTAGAGTCAGTGCATGTGTGTTCTTTTCCTAAACCACATTGATCCACTAGAGTCACTACATGTGTGTTCTTTTCCTAAACCACATGGATCCACTAGAGACATTTCATGTGTGTTCTCTTCCTACACCACATTGATCCACTAGAGTCAGTGCATGTGTGTTCTTTTCCTAAACCACATTGATCCACTAGAGTCACTGCATGTGTGTTCTTTTCCTAAACCACATGGATCCACTAGAGACATTGCATGTGTGTTCTATTCCTAATCCACATTGATCCACTGGTTACATTGCATGCGTGTTCTTTTCCTAAACCACATGGGTCCACTAGAGTCATTCATGTGTGTTCATTTCCTAAACCACATTGATCAACCAGAGTCATTTCATGTGTGTTCTTTTCCTAAACCACATGGATCAGCTGGTGACATTTCATGTTTGTTCTTTTCCTCAACCACATTAATCCACTAGTGACATTGCATGTGTGTTCTTTTCCTCAACCACATTGATGTACTAGAGTCAGTGCATGTGTGTTATTTTCCTAACCCACATTGATCCACTAGAGTCATTGAATGTGTCTTCTTTTCCTAAACCACATGGTTCCATTGGTGACATTTCATGTATGTTGTTTTCCTACACCAAATGGATCCACTAGAGTCATTGCATGTGTGTTCTTTTCCTAAACCAAAGTGATCCACTAGAGTCACTACATGTGTGTTCTTTTCCTAAACCACATTGATCCGTTGGAGTCATTGCATGTGTGTTATTTTCCTAAACCACATTGATCCACTGGTTACATTGCATGTGTGTTCTTTTCCTAAACCACATCGGATCCACTAGAGTGATTTCATGTGTGTTCATTTCCTAAACCACCTTGATCCACCAGAGTCATTGCATGTGTGTTATTTTCCTAAACCACATGGAACAGCTGGTGACATTTCATGTTTGTTCTTTTCCTACACCAAATGGATCCACTAGAGTCATTGCATGTGTGTTATTTTCCTAAGCCACAGTGATCCACTAGAGTCACTACATGTGTGTCTTTTTCTTAAACCACATTGATCCATTGGAGTCATTGCATGTGTGTTATTTTCCTAAACCACATCTATCCATTAGAGTAGCTGCATGTGTGTTCTTTTCCTAAACCACATGGATCCATTAGAGTCATTGCATGTGTGTTCTTTTCCTAAACCATATGGATCCACTTGTGACATTTCATGTGTGTTCTCTTCCTAAACCACATGGATGCACTAGTGACACTTCATGTGTGTTCTTGTCCTAAACCACATGGATCCACTAGAGTCATTGCATGTGTGTTCTTTTCCTAAACCACATTGATCCACTTGTGAGATTGCATGTGTGTTCTTTTCCTAAACCACATTGATCCACTAGAGTCATTGCATGTGTGTTATTTTCCTAAACCACATTGATCCACAAGAGTCAGTGCATGTGTGTTCTTTTCCTAAACCACATTGATCCACTGGAGCCACTACATGTGTGTTATTTTCCTAAACCTCATGGATCCACTAGAGACATTTCATGTGTGTTCTTTTCCTACACCACACGGATCCACTAGAGTCATTGCATGTGTGTTATGTTCCTAAACCACATTGATCCACTGGTTACATTGCATGTGTGTTCTTTTCCTAAACCACATTGATCCACTATAGTCATTGCATGTGTTTTCTTTTCCTAAACAACATTGATCCACTAGAGTCAGTGCATGTGTGTTCTTTTCCTAAACCACATTGATCCACTAGAGTCACTACATGTGTGTTCTTTTCCTAAACCACATGGATCCACTAGAGACATTTCATGTGTGTTCTTTTCCTACACCACATTGATCCACTAGAGTCAGTGCATGTGTGTTCTTTTCCTAAACCATATTGATCCACTAGAGTCACTACATGTGTGTTCTTTCCTAAACCACATGGATCCACTAGAGACATTGCATGTGTGTTCTATTCCTAATCCACATTGATCCACTGGTTACATTGCATGCGTGTTCTTTTCCTAAACCACATGGGTCCACTAGAGTCATTCATGTGTGTTCATTTCCTAAACCACATTGATCAACCAGAGTCATTTCATGTGTGTTCTTTTCCTAAACCACATGGATCAGCTGGTGACATTTCATGTTTGTTCTTTTCCTCAACCACATTAATCCACTAGTGACATTGCATGTGTGTTCTTTTCCTCAACCACATTGATGTACTAGAGTCAGTGCATGTGTGTTATTTTCCTAACCCACATTGATCCACTAGAGTCATTGAATGTGTCTTCTTTTCCTAAACCACATGGTTCCATTGGTGACATTTCATGTATGTTGTTTTCCTACACCAAATGGATCCACTAGAGTCATTGCATGTGTGTTCTTTTCCTAAACCACAGTGATCCACTAGAGTCACTACATGTGTGTTCTTTTCCTAAACCACATTGATCCGTTGGAGTCATTGCATGTGTGTTATTTTCCTAAACCACATTGATCCACTGGTTACATTGCATGTGTGTTCTTTTCCTAAACCACATGGATCCACTAGAGTGATTTCATGTGTGTTCATTTCCTAAACCACCTTGATCCACCAGAGTCATTGCATGTGTGTTATTTTCCTAAACCACATGGAACAGCTGGTGACATTTCATGTTTGTTCTTTTCCTACACCAAATGGATCCACTAGAGTCATTGCATGTGTGTTCTTTTCCTAAGCCACAGTGATCCACTAGAGTCACTACATGTGTGTCTTTTTCTTAAACCACATTGATCCATTGGAGTCATTGCATGTGTGTTATTTTCCTAAACCACATCTATCCATTAGAGTAGCTGCATGTGTGTTCTTTCCTAAACCACATGGATCCATTAGAGTCATTGCATGTGTGTTCTTTCCTAAACCATATGGATCCACTTGTGACATTTCATGTGTGTTTCTCTTCCTAAACCACATGGATGCACTAGTG
>CAJUXJ010001254.1:0-14359 GCA_910589775.1 Avena eriantha
GTCATTGCATGTGTGTTCTTTTCAAAACCACACATGGATCCACCACTGTCATTGCATGTGTGTTCTTTCCACAAACCACACATGGATCAACAAGTGGTCATTGCATGTGTGTTCTTTTCCACAAACCACACATGGATCAACCAGTGGTCATTACATGTGTGTTCTTTCCACAAACCACATATGGATCAACTAGAATCATTGCATGTGTATTCTTTCCACATACCACATATGGATCCATTTGAGTAATTGCATGTTTGTTCTTATACTAAAACCACAAACCAGCACTAGAGTCATTGCATGTGTGTTCTTTTCCACAAACCACACATGGATCCACTAGACTCATTGCATGTGTGTTATTTTCCACAAACAACTTATGGATCAACCAGTGGTCATTGCACGTGTGTTCTTTTCACAAACTAAATGTGGACCCGCTAGAGTCATTGTATGTGTGTTCTTATAGTAAAACTAGCACTAGAGTCATTGCATGTGTGTTCTTTCCACAAACCACATATGGATCAACCAGTGGTCATTGCATGTGTGTTCTTTCAACAAACCACACATGGATGAACTAGTGGTCATTGCATGTGTGTTTTGTTCCACAAACCACACATGGATCAAGTAGTGTCATTGCATGTGTGTTCTTTCCACAAACCACATATGGATCAACCAGTGTCGTTGCATGTGTTGTCTTTCCACAAACCACATGTGGATCCATTTGAGTCATTGCATGTGTTCTTATAATAAAACCACAAACCAGCACTAGACTCATTGCATGTGTGTTATATCCACAAACCACTTATGGATCAACCAGTGGTCATTGCATGTGTGTTCTTTCCACAAACCAGATATGGATCAACCAGTGGTCATTGCATGTGTGTTCTTTTCCACAAACCACATATGGATCAACAAGTGGTCATTGCATGTGTGTTCTTTCCACAAAACACACATGGATCAACCAGTCGTCATTGCATGTGTGTTATTTTCCACAAACCACACATGGATCACGCAGTGTCATTGCGTGTGTCTTCTTTCCACAAACCACACATGGATCAACTAGTGGTCATTGCATGTGTGTTCTTTTCCACAAACCACATATGGATCAACCAGTGGTCATTGCACGTGTGTTCTTATACTAAAACCAACACTAGAGTCATTGCATCTGTGTTCTTTTCACAAACCACACATGGATCCGCCACTGTCATTGCATGTGTGTTCTTTCCACAAACCACACATGGATCAACCAGTGGTCATTGCATGTGTGTTCTTTTCCACAAACCACACATGGATCAACTAGTGGTCATTGCGTGTGTGTTCTTTCCACAAACCACATATGGATCAACAAAGTCATTGCATGTGTGTTCTTTCCACAAACCACATATGGATCCATTTGATTAATTGCATGTTTGTTCTTATACTAAAACCACAAACCAGCACTAGAGTCATTGCATGTGTGTTCTTTTCCACAAACCACACATGGATCCACTAGAATCATTGCATGTGCTTTTCCACAAACCACTTATGGATCAACCAGTGGTCATTGCATGTGTGTTCTTTCCACAAACCACATATGGATCAACTAGTGGTCATTGCGTGTGTGTTCTTTTACACAAACCACATATGGATCAACCAGTGGTCATTGCATGTGTGTTCTTTCCATAGACCACACATGGATCAACAAGTGGTCATTGCATGTGTGTTCTTTTCCACAAACCACAAATGGATGAAGCAGTGTCATTGCGTGTGTGTTCTTTCCACAAACCACATATGGATCAACTAGTGTCATTGCATGTGTGTTCTTTTCACAAACCACATGTGAACCCACTAGAGTCATTGCATGTGTGTTCTTATACTAAAACCAGCACTAGAGTCATTGCATGTGTGTTCTTTTCACAAACCACACATGGATCCACCACTGTCATTGCATGTGTGTTCTTGCCACAAACCACACATGGATCAACCAGTGGTCATTCCATGTGTGTTCTTTTCCACACACCACACATGGATCAACCAGTGGTCATTGCATGTGTGTTCTTTCCACAAACCACATATGGATCAACTAGAATCATTGCATGTGTATTCTTTCCACAAACCACATATGGATCCATTTGAGTAATTGCATGTTTGTTCTTATACTAAAACCACAAACCAGCACTAGAGTCATTGCATGTGTGTTCTTTTCCACAAACCACATATGGATCCACTAGACTCATTGCATGTGTGTTATTTTCCACAAACAACTTATGGATCAACCAGTGGTCATTGCATGTGTGTTCTTTTCACAAACTACATGTGGACCCGCTAGAGTCATTGTATGTGTGTTCTTATAGTAAAACTAGCACTAGAGTCATTGCATGTGTGTTCTTTACACAAACCACATATGGCTCAACCAGTGGTCATTGCATGTGTGTTCTTTTCCACAGACCACATATGGATCAACCAGTGGTCATTGCATGTGTGTTCTTTCCATAAACCACACATGGATCAACCAGTGGTCGTTGCATGTGTGTTGTGTTCCACAAACCACACATGGATCAAGAAGTGTCATTGCATGTGTGTTCTTTCCACAAACCACATATGGATCAACCAGTGGTCATTGCATGTGTGTTCTTTTCCACAGACCACATATGGATCAACCAGTGGTCATTCCACTAGACAGAGAGCGGATGGGGCCTGGCCACACCACCTGGCCACGTGGGCCAGGCCTGGCCACGCCAGGGGGTGGTCTGGCCGCCCCAGGCACCCCTCGGCCTCCCTCTTCGCCTATAAGTTGCCTCCTGACCTAAAAACCTAGGGGGGGTCCACATTTTTTCAGAGCGAGTTCTGCTCCGCCACCACAACCAGATTCCGCGATTCGATAGTAGAAACTTTGTTCTGGAACCCTGCTGGGATGGGGAATTGGAGGAGATCATCGCCATCATCATCAGCATCGCTTCTCCATCGACCATCCATGTTTCCCCCATCTATGAGTCAGTAATCCCCCGTTGTAGGCTATGGGGATGGTTGGGATTGGATGAGATCGTTCATGTAATGGCATTAGATTGTTAAGGCATGGCGCCTAGTATCTACTATTAGTGCTTTTTGACTTTATTGCAACTTGTTATGCTTAATGTTTGTCACTAGGTCCCGAGTGCCATGATTTCAGATCTGAACATGTTATTTATTCATTATGATAGTATTGTTTATGGTCTTACCTGCAAGTTGTATACACATATTGTTGTCTGGAACCAAAGGCCCCGAAGTGACAGAAATCAGGATAACCGGGGGGAATGGCTTTGATGTGAGGATTACATGTGTTCACGGAGTGTTAATGCTTTGCTCCGGTTCTCTATTAAAAGGAGCACCTTAATTGCCAGTAGTTGCCTTGAGGCCCCGCTGCAAACGGGCTAACATGACAAAAGATGTTGTGCAAGTTCTCATTGCGAGCACGTAAGACTATATATGGAACCCATGCCTAGGATTATTTAGTACTTGGATGTTTTATCTTATTTATCTGCAAATGCCCTATGTCTTGATTGTTATATGAATTTTCTTGTCCATGCAACGCCCGTCCATCCATCCCTATGCCTACCACGCCTTAATCCTACTTTTACTACAATTGTTACTACTGTCTTTACTTTTACTACTATTATTACTTTGCTATTGCTACTACAAAACTGTTGCTACTGATAAACTACTGTGAGCAAGATTGTTTTCCAGGTGCAGGTGAATTGACAACTCAGTTGTTAAGGCTTATACATATTCTTTGGCTCCCCTTGTGTCGAATCAATAAATTGGGTTTCACTTCCCTCAAAAAAACTGCGATACACCCCCTATACTTGTGGGTCATCACTTGTCTTCACGTATTTGCATTGAATTGCTCATGGATTTGTTCCCATATTTTTAGCAATGGCTGATGAACTCCACTCTCTTGGTAACATGCTTCATCAAGGACCCTTGTCGATGCAATGCAAAGTACAGACCATGGTCTTCATCGTTATTCCATTTAGGTTCTCTCTATTTCTTCATCACGCAGTGATACGTCCATTTTGCATCACTATTCTATGTCATAATTTGCTGGTATTCGTTGATATATTTCATATTGAGAGGTGATACTTATGTTATTTCATCTGTTTTTGCATGGTTGATGACTTTGGGAGCATGGACCGCTGCAGTCGGGATTCTGATGGAAAAGGTGCTATTTGGAGGCAAAATTCGCGAAGATCAGAAAATCCGGGAAAATATACGAAAAATCCTATTTTTCCAGAAGACGAAGGAAGCCAGAAGGGGGGCTGGAGATGGAGAATATCATTTTGTGGCCCGAAAGTTGGGGTGGCCAGGTAACGCGGTAGTCGAGTTCCCTGATATCAGCCGCGATGACTACAGTTGGCGTGCCAAATACTCAGAGGGTCTTTTTCGGCACGAATTCAACTTTACGTTTCAATAAAAAAATCAGGCTAACGGCCGTCATGTTGGCCCCCCTGTCAGCTTTCGCCGTTATGTCGCTGCCGTCGTCGCTGCCATGTAGGCTGCCATGTAGGATTGCAGCGTTGGCGCATGCATCCTTTAGGCGTCGTCTTCTTCCTCCGGGGCGGCAATCTGTGGTCGCGGCCATGGCGCGGAGCTAGGACTTGGACAAACCTGCTCTGCCCGTTCTCCTCCCCATCCCGAATCGGAGCTCGCCCTCACCATGATCGCACCATTGGCACGACGCGGTGACGGGAATTCATTCCCGGGTGAGATCTGTCACCATGTCAACCATGCTCGGTCCTATTGGTCTCCTCCAGAATCTGAGCTCGCCGTCGCCATGGTCGCACACACACCAGCCACGGCGCCTTCCTCTCCGAACCCCAAAGCCACATCCACCCAGTTCGGCACAATGCCAACAAGGTGAAAATGCATCAGGTTTTCTTCTTGTGATTGTAGAAAAACATGTATGTACCGTGGCCGTGGCCGTGATGACGAAACATAGAGAATCTAAATGGAATGACGATGATGACCATGTTCTGTACTTTGCATTGCATCAACAAGTGCTCGCTGACGAAGCAAGTTACAAAGAGAGTGGAGTTCATCAGCCATTGCCAAAAAATATGTGAACAAATCAATGAGGGATTCAATGCAAATAAGCGCAGAAAAGCTAGATCCATGTCATCAATCATCAATAGGTGGTACATTCTCGTGATGTGTTCAAATGCGTACACGATGTATCATTTGCTTGAAGTGGTTGTTATCCTGAGAAAAAATGCCTGGTATGCACATTACATTTGTATGTTCTATGCTGCAATTCGGTTGTTATGGGCGTGGAAAGAAAAGCCGGGCTTCACTGAATATTACGCAGTTAGGCCTAACTTAGTCTTACACAAATAAGCACATCTTAGTCTTTACACACATAAGCGTAACTAATGATAAATATAAAGACAAATGGTTCATCGGATATGCCAGTATGAGCACTAGGTCCCTGGAGTTGGTGGTATCGTCGGAACGAACCACAATGCTATGTTTGGCCGTCTTTCATTCTCCTTCAAATAGTATGACCCCACTGATGAGCCAATTGTAGCCCCCCCCCCCGACGTGGATTCGGCTCCAGGTCGGATCTGGAGTGTCACCATGATAGGCGCGTGAGTGTGCAACAAACACACAGTCTGCTATCAACACTGGAAGTACTGGCACCTCAGCAACAACTACAGCATGTTCTTCCTGGACTCCGGCAGCAGCCTCAGCAGGTATTTCGTCAGCTTCACCAGCAGCAGCATTAGCAAGTATTTCATCAGCTTCACCAACAGCAGCATCACCAAGTATTTCGTCAGCTTCACCAGGAGCAGCAGCAACTAGTTCCTCGTCAGCTCCACCACCACCAACACCACCACCACCAGCAGCAGCAGCAACAGCATCAGGGGCCAGGGCTGCCTAAGAAATTACAGGTTCAACAGCACCAGGGGCTCCAACAAAGAAAGGGTAGTTGATCCCAAGAAACACAGGTTGTCCCTTCAGATTGTTGACTCTGCTCCAGACTTGCTCTACTGGGTCTTCGGATGGGCATGCGGACCTCGAGAAAACGTGACACCGCAGCGATGGGTATAAAGAAAGTTGTGTCCCCATATGTTCTATTTGTATCACCAATGTTGTTTAATGCTCCCCTGATATGAATCCACAAGAGTTCATCATCATGTTCCGTGTTGTCTCTCAGAGGTGCCAGGAACCAGTGCCTTGTCCCAAGTTCAGCATCTGCTACTACATCTTCGATGACCGGAGCTGGAATGATGCGCGGGGCTGCGTGGGTACCAGCGTGTTACTAACAGTCAGTAAGCAGAATTTTGAATGGGATTTTACATGCTATATGACACCATGACTCACCCCAAATGGACGGCTCCCAAACACGCACGTTGCTGCTAGGATCAGTGACCGCATAAATGTGTTGTGGTCTGTACGAAGAGTAGCAGTAGGTGAAGACGGCGTCGACATACTTCTCCGGCCGCAGGAAGTCGTCGCGCAAGACTGTCCATTCCTTTTCTTCTGGGCATCTAATGAATGTGATTGCCTTGTCGAACACCGCTAAGAGGTCGTACTCCAAGTTCTTCCACGCCCCCTCCCGCGGTCTATGTGGGAGCTATACCTTCACGAGGTCAAGTTCTGCCATGTTGAACCTGTAAGCGAATTCGGAAATGCGCGGTGGCCACCCGCTGTTGAATGCGTTAATGCCGACACCCTTCAAAGATGGCACTGCAAGTCTCTTTGATCTGTAGCCATTTTTTAGAGTCCAAGTACTGCCATCCTGTGATAAAAGGACCAGCCACTTGCCGTTGCCACCCTCCTAGTTCTGGTCATCTTCCATTTCCGTCTCTTCTTCTTCCTTGATATTCACCACTACTGATTCAGACCACTTATCCAGCAGCATCAGTTTTGCATGAATATTCTGCAGAGTTTGTTGTCAGTTGGTACAATAAACTAGCATGGATTCCATTGCAGATACAATTTGACAACTAGGCCTTCGGAATAAAGTACACAAAATATCGCCTAAATACGAGTGTCTCCTCAGATATCGCCTAAATTGTGCCTGTGTCACTACGAAGATACTCAATATATGGAGTAGTAGCAGAGCCCCCAAAACAAACTCCTGACGATGATCATAATTAAACAGCTCGGGGCATAACAGCCTTAAATCGTCTAATCTGTTTGTTTTTATTTTAGGAAACAACATATCACCTAGCAGGCATTCCATTGCAAAATCGAAATTGCACAACTCGTCTATCACCCAAAGTAAGACTGTGTCACTACGAAAATACCAGAATATCAGGTACGAGCAGAGCTTCCGCTATACAGAATAGTCTTAAATGGTTCGATTTGTTCAAACCACGCGTGCACACAACACGTTCTACGAAAGGAACATAGGATTCCGATGAGAGTTCAGCACATATGAATCAACGATATGACTGAACGAATAAGCTAGATACTGTAACTTACGTGGCCATCACGGTCGTCTGGCCATTTGCTGTGATCGGGGTAAAGAAGGCCTGGCGTGCCGAACGGTTGTTCGTCCATGTTCCGCATCGTCATGTGGTAGCCAGGGATGCAGCGAGCGAGGCAGCCGGTTGAGATGATGTCCAACTCCGAGGGGATCCTGTGCACGTTCGTGGTGCTGAGGTTCGGCCATCCCCAATCCTCGCGGTAGCGGTCGCCCTGGCCATCCGCGTCGTGGTCGCATGCCTTTCGCTTCAGCCTGCTGCTACCCCAAGGTCTACCCATAGCGGCAAATGGAGTCTGGAATCCGGTAGATTAATGGAGGCGTTGTGATAAGGAGGCGGACGGATTCGAGAGAGGGTGGAATCAGGAATGGGGGCAGTTGTTCGAGTGGGGAGCGAATCTGCAAGGAACCGCCGCCGCTGCCGATTCTTGTCCGCGTGGAAGAAAAAGAAGGGGGCGTAATTATTGAGGGCGGGCACCGGAACCATTTGGAGGAAGTGAAAAAATAAATCGTAAAAGGCAAATGTGCGGCCCGCCTGTCAGTGAGTAAAGGTCGGCACGCACAAACGTGCCTATGTTTGAATTGATTCCACCGCATGCAAGTGGCGGAGAACAAATTGTAGGAAGTGCTAGCGTCGACGTGTAAAACTGCCGTTTTTCTCCACCTTCACCCTACTACGAACGGTCGTGCACCATTCCAGATATTGGTAAGGGCGGTTCCAATCTTTCACTTCTTCGTCTCATTTCCTCCTCCACGGCCTCATCGTCTTTCTCCTCCACGGCCTCATCCATTTCCTCCACCACCTCATCACCCTCTTCCTCCGTATCCTTTCCCTCTTGCCTATAGTTATGGACGCTCCGGACATCTGAAACGACGGCAGGCAAGAAACTGCGCACTTCAACATCAAAGTACATGGCGGGAAGAAGATCGATGTCGTCTACACCACCGACCCTCGGACGGTGAGGAACACTCTGAATAATTACACAAGTTGGCTGCAGTTCGAAGAAAAGAGGTTCGTAGGTCTCGACCTCGAGTACAGCCGCGATCACCGTAGGATCGCCATGGTGCAACTCTCCATGAAGGGGCACGTCCTCGTATACCAGCCTTTTTGCGAGAAGGGGGCTGATGGTATCTGGTAGACTTTGCTGTCTTTTTGTTCCTGAACCGTCTGTTTGCAAAAGTTATTGCTATATTATTTGTTTGAATTCATTTTCATGCAGGTGGGGCGAAAGCATTAGGGATCTGTTTTATGACTCTCTCGTGAACCAACACATAACATTGACCAGTGTTGACATCACGAATGACAGTAAACTGCTTCAAAGCCCGACTGTCAACATTAGAATCCCAAAGGAGTGCAGAGTGGACATCCAGGAAATTTACTGGATCCTAGGGACGAAGGGCGGCAAGACCGGGATGGCCGCTCTTGCCTCCGAACTCATAGACCCGTGGTACGCTGACATGAAGGACATATTGCCAGGATGTTCATGGAGGCGTTTAGGGCACGATTACTGGGAGGATAAGCCACTTTCTAAACCTAATCTGAAGTACACTGCAATTGGCGGGTATGTTAGCCACGAGCTATACCGCCAGATTGTAAAATCTCGTTCCAGGCATCTCATCATTGAACCACCACCCAGGCAGGTTGTTTGTCCCAGATGCCGGAGTGTAGATTAATCTACAAACCAGGGCAAGCGACCGAAGGCATCTTGGGATCGGTTGCCTTCTCAAACAGGCTGGGATGTAGACTATTAGTGCATGATTGTTGTGTTTATGAAAACATGTTATTTCATAAGTACACTATGTGAGCAATTACGAACTGTTGTGTATTACCTTTGTCAAACTATAATCTGGTCTATGACTGTATCCTTCTCTATAATCTGGGTTTGGTTATGACTTATGACTGTATCACACCTTATGCATGTCAGTCCTGGATTCTGCCGCATGCAAATGGCACAGACAAAATTTGTAAGAATGAATGTTGAGCATACAAAAGGGGGAATGTAATTCATACAGGTTAAGTAGCTAATAGCACAGGGATCATACGAGCTTGGTTCTTACACACAAAATGGTTAGAAAATACATGCGATATAAAATACAGGCGAGATAAAACTAGGAACGAAATGCGAAACTAGTAGTGGTAAATAGCACACTCACCCACCTGCCAGATCCTGTTGAGCATCTCGTAGCAGACATACACGTCCCTGGCTGCGTACTTGATCGCATCGTAATACAGGTGCCTCCACTCCCATCGCTCGTGCAGGTGCTTCGGGAACTCGATTTTCATGCCGGCGTACTCGCGGTCGATGATGTCGGAAGCGAGTCTAGCCATGCTGGCTTTCCCCGTACCGCCATCCGGGTACCTCCACAAACGTTGGAGATCGACGTGATTGACGACATGAACAAGGAGATCTCGTTCTAGCTTCGGAGTGTCGTTCTTGATGTCGACACTGGCAAAGTAGATCTCCCTGATGTGTAGGAACTTGCCAAGCTCCGGGCATACAGATTTGGCCCTGCATACGTGATATAGTAGGTAGTGGTTGCGCATGGACAGCTGCAAAAGCACCGTCCTCTTCCTATCTCTAGTATACTCGAGGTCAAGGCCGACGATCTTGTACCTGTCCATCGGCTCCTGTAGCCACCGCTCGTACATTGCGATGACCTTGGGCACCTCCGTTGACGCATTTGTGTGGACGACCATCAGCTTGGTGGTGCCATTGGCGGTGACGGTGTACTCGTCGGTGTAGTCGCTCCCGTCACCGAACACGCCGTACTCTGCGTCCATGGCAGCAGCTAATGCGGCGACGGGGGCCTAGGGTCGGTAGCGGTGGCTGGGACTGGGCATTGAGGTGGAGTGATCTGTTGCGGTGGTATGGCCAGGCGGAGGCGGTGCCTGCGGCAGCGTTGATGGTTCTTGCGGTGGCGGCGCCGGCGGAAGGAATGAGTTGGGGATTTTTGCACAGTGATGTGTTGAGGAGACGGAAGGCGATGCTTAAATTCCGTTTACCAATATTCCGGTCATACCCATGCGGAAGTGGCTACATGTGTGTTCTTAAATTGACCGGGCGAGCACCGATGGTTTCCAATCCTAGCGATTAAATTCGGCGTCCGTCCCGGTAGGCGATGCGATGGGTGTGCGACGTGGCTTTGGTGTGGTAGAGACCGGTCACGTAGACCACCGTCCCGTTGCCGATCCATAGCTAGTGCGCCGTGCTGACACGACGTAACGTTACAAGATATACGGAAGTGTACAATTATTATTAATTCCTAACAGTTTATGAATTGTAAGCATAGACATGGACCTAGCATCCCTGCACCCCAGGGCAGCCGACCAGCCGATCAGGCCTACCGATTGCGCAAAGCTTGTCCTGAATTTGCCTAATGAAGCTCGATTGCCCATGCTTCCATAAGTTTCTCTGTAGGCCACTTGTGTAAGCATGCACGATCAAGCAACTTTGCAACACACGTGTCGGTGGAAAAGCATTAGGTTTCAACGCACCACATAGTTTAGGGATTTAGAATAGCTACATTGTGGAGCTCTAGCCAAATTGCATGGTAAATCCAAATTCAGCTTTTTGTCAGATTTAGCTATAGCAACATTGTGTCTCGTTTGTCCTCACTTTTGCCCTCCCGATATTCCGAAGCCCTCACATGTGCTCGGAGGGGGGTGCCGTCTGGTCAAAGGCTTGGCCGTTACGTGCGCCATGACGCCTAAAGTGGAACTTTTTTTTGTTATTTGGCCTTTTTAAGAGCTCCTTTTCCCCTCTCTCTCTAACACGTATGTTTTTTTGCCCAAAAAGGTAGGGAATCTAGAGCAGCTTCTCTCTTCATTCATTGTTCCTTTTGCGATCGTTTTTCCCCAATCTGGTAGCAAATCTAGAGCAGCAAAACAAACCAGCACCATAAATAAATTCAGTAAACAGAGCAGATGTAGATAAAGCAGCTAATATAGGTTATATAGTACGGTACTTACGAGGTTCGACAATTAGGCTACTCAACAGCAGTAGCAGACTGCTTCAACACAGACAAGACAAAAGAAGCTGCTTTATAGCAGCAGCAGCGGCATCAGCTGATTAGTGGCCCCTCGTGGCATCAGCCAGGAGGGCATCCGCCTCCTCCCTCTGGTGCCTCCTCCACTTCTTGCTGCCTAGCCCCTTGACCTTGGGCACCTTGGGTCTGATTGGGGGCATGCGACCCTCCTCGATAGCCACCTTCTAGAGGTTGCGGAGGTGAAGACCGAGTGCCTGGTGCTTGGCCCTGAAGCCGTGGATGATCACGAACTCGCCGCAGGTCCTCACGTCCTCAGCATGCTTCATGAGGGAGTTGAAGTCCGTGCCGCGGAGCCTCCTGGTGGGCAGAAGGGGCACCTATACACGTCGTCGGCGAAGAAGTTGTTGTACTGACCGGACTTTAGCCTCCTCAACACATGACGAGTCTTGGTGTCCTGCGACTCGTCGTCGCTGTGGAGGTCGATGCTATCCTCCTGTTGGAAAAAAACAGTAGAGTGAAATAAGGACATGATTGAGATACTTTGATTATCGGGATTGATTTTTTGCATAAATTAACCGAATAAGATCTCCCGATTATTCCCCAAATCTCAAACCAAATTGAATATTGATCCCAACTACAAACAGGGGGATTCATCGAAAATCAAGATCTAACACAATAGGATTAGCTACTGTAAAAAATAAGAGCCGCCGAGCCCTAATAACATACGATCTAGCATCCAACGATGGGAACGGGGGAAGAACAAGGGAACGGGAGAAAACCCTGGTTACCTCAGACCACGGGTCGGCGATGCTGGTGTCGTAGGGGTTCTCCGGCCTTATGTAGACAACCTCCTCGTAGGGGTCCCAGCCGAGCAGGATCTGTCCGAGACCGGTGGGGGCCTCCTGGCCGGCGGCTACGGCGGATGCGGGGACGGGTACGGGGGGCTCCTCGCCGGCGGCCTTGGAGGCTCCGATGGCCACCGCGCCGATCTTCTCCATCGCCTGCGTGGTTGGGGTTTTGTTGGGCGTTTACAGAAGGTGATGGGACAGTGGAGACGGTTCAGTTGGCGAGTGTGTGATGAGTGGGAGTGGGGAGGCCTCTATTAAAGGAGAAGGGAAGCGGAGTTTCGTTGCACTACCGTGCATCGCGTACGCTAATGCACTGTGCACGGCCACACGTGTCTGCTACCGCCCCGTGCACCGGACATGCGTACCGTGAGTCATGTTTTTTTCCCTCGTGTCTAACCATGGTAATTCAGTTGTACTCAGTTTTGCCCACCAACCGTTGATTCTCTGTGATCTAGCGGACAGGATAACCCTTATATCTGTCGGGGGCACCCCTCTATCCATGCAAAATAACGAGTATGCCACCGGAACTTTAACAACATAAACAGATGAACTTTAATATATTTTGAAGGGTACGAAAATAGAAATCCCCATAGTTTAAGGGTCTAGATACAGTAAGAGAACTAAATATTATTAGTGGCCAGGCCAGCACAGTGACGGGGTTGGTCGGCTAGAAGTTTCTAATTCCTAAGTAAGGGGACACTAGGCCGGTCTTGACATACTCCCTCAGGAACTTTCCATAAGCAGCGTGCTTAGCCTTGGTCGCCGACTTGTGTTTACTAGCCGGGATTTTACCGATGCCAACCGCATGCGGAATCAAGCTGGCAATCCTCGGGTTGACTCCTTTCTTACAGAAAGGGCACCTGAGCTCCCCAAGTCGAGTGCGGAAAGGGATTATCCCGCTCTTGAGCTTCTTCATGACATGGCGGCTCTTGTTGTCCCTGGTCTCCTTGTCAGAGTCCATCTCACTTGAATTCACCTGTAATGTATGGAATACAAACCAAAATGAGAAAAATAATAAATATATATTCCTTCCACCATTCCAAGTTACTTTCGATGCAATAACATGTCTATACAGGTTCAGTAGTTCATTACGGCTGTCTCCCTAGTTCGCTCCTAAATTAATGTGGTTTGTGTTCTTGGTAACTTATTAATAAATAAATAATATGGATTCATTCATAATAGACTAGATCTCTCCATGTACCGGTTCGTACGTTGCATCTAATCATTAAGACTAGATTTTTTATGACGCCTGGATAGATTAAGCTCGAGCAGAAAATATGAAACATGTAGAAATCGATGTACCTCCGGGTACACGAGCGGAGCGTGTTCGTCGAACTCCACGCCCTCATCGGCGCCTCCGAAGTCGTCAGCACCGGCGTGCACATGGTCCCCCAAGGGGTTGAACTGCACGTCCTCCTCGGCCTGTGCTATGTGATGCTCCTCCGGATCTGCCGCGTGAAGCACCACCCCGGCGGCGATGCTCGGACACTCACCCCCAAGCACTGGTTTCATGGAGAAGGTTCGTGCATGTATGTTCAAGATTGTGGGGTTTTGCTGGATAGGGAAGAGAGAGTACTGGATGAGTGCGAATGGAGGACCCGATAGGCTGGGTTTTTAATGCAGGGACGTTTAGGCCTCCTCGAGGGCCCCGGTTGACAGCTCTTCCGGCTGCGGCTGCCGCGTGGAAGGTTCGTGTGGTGGGGGCCTGACGGAAGTGAGAGTGCAGGCGCAGTAAAAATGGTATAGCTAGTGGTCCGTGGATGACCAGTTGCCGTGCAGTAGACTTGTAGCCTTTGCAGACTAGATTAAACATGACATGACCACTCGACGACTTTTTCCATGGATGACATCATGTTCCTTCTTGTAGAAGTCTCGTTGAGGGAGACGTCCGTGCTGTCTCGCGCTGTCCTGTGAAGGGCACGACGTGTGCAACGAGCCTCGTTGGATCACACAGGATCAACGGTTGGTGCGCACGATCCGCATGACAACTGTGACAACCAATCAGGGCATAGCAGACAGAGTGGGCACATGTTTGGGCTTCTACGAAAGAGAGAGAGAGAGAGAGAGAGAGAGAGAGAGAGAGAGA